>JAQZBX010021235.1:0-19688 GCA_029593785.1 Cabassous unicinctus
CTCAATTTACCGCAAGATGGCAGTATGAGGTCATAAAAGAAAGCCGGTTACCATTAAATTTTTTTTCCGGGGCCCATGGAGAAAGATAGCTAGAAAGCAACCATAACAGAATTTTCCTTCTTGTTCCTAAAATTGAAAAGAAAGGAAGAAATAAAATAAGTAAAGCAGGAACAAAGGAGGGAAGAAAAGAAAGAGAGCGGAATGGAGGGAAGGAGGCAGGGAATGAAATTCAAAGTGAAAGAAAAAAAGAAAGAAAAAATTTTCACTTACATTCAGCCAGACTGCATTTAACTAAAAAAGGAGAAAAAAACCAAACTCCTGACATAGGAAATTTCCGAGAGAGGAAACCAGTGTTATAACCACATTTATTCACAGCCTCAATGTGTGAGTTGAAGATAAACGTTTGACCTTCTTTAAAAAGCAATTGTCTCTTTGGGAAACTATGAGAATGAATTTACATTTATAAAGTGTTCTAGGCCTTTTGAGTAAGTCTGGCGTGAGTATATTTCAAGACCAATTTTATTCAGTATCCTCCAAAAGAGATCGTTCACATTGTTTCCCATGCTTGATGATGTGGGGACAGGACGAAAATGATTCAAGAAGAGAATAAACTGTGTTCAGACACAAATTCACAGCAATGCCCTGACGTCTGTGGCCGGGCGAGTCTTTGCTGGGGAGGGAGGTTGAGACGTGCAATGCAGAGGAGCAGCTTCCCTGGCCTGTGCCCGCTAGATGCCAGCGGCACTGCCCGGCTGTGACATACAAAAATGTCTCCAAATCCTGCCAGATGTCCCCTGGGGGGCCCCCCCACCCCATTTAGAGACTGAAGAGCAGGCTGACAGTTTTCTTAGTCTTCATGTTCACGGGCAAAACTATCACTGAACCGTCACAGAAACGTGTGCACTTTAACTCTCCATTAGCGGTTCCCAGCGGTAGACCACGGCAGCAAATGCCCTTGCCATGGCCAGGAAAACGCTCCCTATAGGAAAAAGAACTCATTGCTATTTGTTGTGAATGTACTGTTGGGCAAATGCCCACACCAGTCCCTGGAGGCCATACGAAGAAGTAAATGAATTTTATAAAAATAAAAAACAATTAATGTGGGTTGGGTCCTTGTTTTGTGGCGGGCACTTTTTCTATCCTTTGAAAATGTCTATTTTTATTCATCTCGTTGAAACTTTGCAGCATCTCGATAAAGAAATATTATTTGCTTTTTATAGATGAAGCAGCCGCGTCTGAGAGTTCAGTCACCAGTTCAATGTCAATTAGTAGTAGGTGGAAAGATCAGCTGAAACCCCATCTTTCTAGCATCTTCTAGCAGAAGGCACTGGCCCTCGAGGATGCTAATGAAGTATGCACATAGGAAAGGCATCTAATGCATAGAGCAGGAGATGAATTCCAAAAGGCATAAAAGTCACGCGGATGCTCTGCTGTACACTAGGGTGTCTGGGAAATCGTTAGGACGTGCTGGCAATTGACACGTGTCTCTTTAAAGAATGGAGGATAGGAGAGAGATGGGGATGAGGTGGGTTCTGTTCTCTAAGGGGGAAGCGCGATATTCTGAAGAGTCCCAGTAAGGGTGTTGGGAGAAAAGGGGCAGTGGTGGCTACAAGGAGTGGAAGGTCCCTGTTGAGGTTGGAAAGGGCGGCTGGCATTGGATGTGACAATGATCCAATAACCTAGCAGGCCAAATTCATCACACAAGTGGATTTTGTTTAGCGCAGAGGCTTGAAAAAACAGAAAAGAAATTGGATTTCTGAACATTCTTGACCAATACAATGTGTTCCAGCCCTTGGCTGCTGTCTGTCGTGGGGGATGGGCTCTCCAGTTCACGCAAATCCACACTCTGCCTTATTGTCTTACACTTCTCTTGCTTCACTTAATTATCTGCTTATCCCCTAGAAGCAGTTGGATTTGCAATTCCAAATTTAGAAAGATGTGTTTTCGGAAAGTTAATCTGATAGTGTTAATTAAAGATCTACCGTTTTTTTTCCAGTGGAAATTGGAGACAAAAGCTAATCCTCCTTGGGTAGATCATAAAGTTTGGGTCATGGATGGTGGTGATGGTAGCACAACATTGTGAACGTATTTAACAGCACTGAATGATATACTTGAATGTGGTTATAATGGAAAATTTTATTTTATATATATATATTATGTGTGTGTGTGTATATATATATATATTACCAGAATAAAAACTTTAAAAAAACAAACACAGGACTGTACAAACCCCAATTGTAACCAATGGACTATGGTTAATAGTACAATCATAATAATGTTCTTTCATGAATTGTAACAAATGTGCCACAATAATGTAAGGTGTTAATAATAGGGTGATATATGGGAACTCTGTATTTTATGCATAATTTTTCTGTAAGCTTAGAACTTCTCTAATAAGAAAAAATTGAATCCTCCATTCAATATGTCTCTATACTTTTAAGGATTGTTGTTTGAGCTCCCACTCATTCTCTCAAATTCTCTGATATTCTGGTTCCTTTAGCTTTTCCCATGGTCGCACGCTGTAAGTTTTCAGCATTGGCCTTGCTCAATGCTGAATTTCACGTCTTTGTGCACTGTGGGCAGCACCCCATAAGCATATGGGGTGCCTCTTCCTTGGTTCGTGACAACTCAGTGCAGCACCAAGTATTTTCCAGTGCCTCCCACAGTCTGGGCTTTGTTCTAGGAATGCAAGATCTCACTGAACCAAACGGTCAAGAATTCTTGCCCATGAGATGTTTGTATTCCAACAGGGAAGACAATAAGCAATGAGCCTAATAAGTGAATTATATAGTGTGTTGGAAAATGATACCTGCCAAGAAAATAAACAATGGAGCAGGACAAAGAGGCTGGCAATTGGGGGTTGCAATTTTAAATAAGATGGTTGGGGCTGGCCATTAAGAAGGTGACATTTAAGCAAAGACTGGAAAGAGATGTGGGAAATTACCTCGATGCCGTGGGAGTCTCCAGGCAGGCTGCTCCGTCACGGAACACAAAGGCAGGCTCACACCGAATGAACATGCTGCAATTGTGCCGGTGATTGAATCCACTCAAACACATGGTGAGAAGCAAGAGGAAAGGCACAGTATAAGTTGACACACTGAAGGTGAGGGATAAGCAGGTGGAAATTCCACACTATATGCACCCCAGGGTATGCAGGACCCCTCTGCCCCCCACCTCTCTCCACCTGCCCCACCAGCCTTCCTCACTGATAGTGAGGTTACAAGAGTCAGAGAGGAAGTTAACATGGAAGCTCAGTGGACAGGAGGTCCCATGTGAATCAACCATAAAGATGTCATTAGTGACCTTCAAGGGACAAATTTCGATGATTTGGGGGCAGGAGGCTGAGTGCTGTGGTTACAGAGGAAGCATGTGGGGAGGAAATGGATGTGCCGCTTCCTCAGGCTGAGAACTTGCATGTCTCTTCGTATTTGGGCCTGAGATCTGAGAGATGCCGCCGCCCCCCCGAGGCCTGTGGCCTGGGCAATCAAGCACTTCCCATCAGAGCCCCACAAACCCAGTTCCCAGGTATCAGGCTGCAGATTCATGTATTTCCAGCAAAGTCTACCAGATTTTTTGAAAGGCCTTTGAAGTTGCTCATTCAAGTGAATCCTTTTACTCATTATTTTTTTCTTATGTGTAAAGGGGAAGAAGAGATTGATAATGTTATTTGCTTATTGATAACTCTCAGTACTTAAAAACTATCATTCTGTTTCCAAAGGCTATCTGCATCTCCACCCATTCATACATACACACACACACACACACACACATCCATCCATCCATCCATTCACCCACCCACCTACCCATTCACCCATTCTTCTTTCCATCCATTCATGCATCCATCCATCCATCCATCCACCCACCCACCCACCTACCCATTCACCCATTCTTTTTTCCATCCATTCATCCATCCATCCATCCATCCATCCATCCATCCATCCATCCATCCATCCATTCATCCATCCATTCATCCATCCACCATCCTCTTGCTTTGATGGCCTCCTGTGACATAAAACCTTTTCTTCTCTCCAAGGCTAACCTCTGTAACTATACTCTTGATTCTTCTCCGCGCACCTGCACCATGTCATCCCTTTTCTTCCTCCCTCCCCTGCCCCCAAGGGAATTTGTGAATCACTCAATATCTTTTTATTTATGATTTCCAGCCTCTCCATTTCCTAAATATACCAGAGTTGTTTCTACCTTTAAAACTAACACCTAAGATAAACAAAAAAATGAAAAAATAAAATAAAAAGAAAAATAACACCTGTTCCCACACCATATCCAACTGTAATTTTTGCCCTAGGTCTCTTGTTTCTCAGAACCAAGTTTCTTGAATGAGACATCAGCACAGGCTGCTATCTGCCCTTGCAGAAAACTGAACTGCCATCTCTAAGACCGGCTCATACTAGTCTTAACACCCTCATTTACTTATATTTGTAATGTAATTGCCTATTTTCTGTCTCATTCAATAAACTCTAGATTCACTGACAGCAAGATTCTTTCATGCTTACCTCTGTCCCCAGCATCTAGAACGTCTCTGGCACAGAGTAGTACAGTCAGTGTTTGCTGAATGAAGGAATCAGTGAATGAAGGAGTGAATAAATCCTTGCTGTGACCCCTCCACGTCCTCGTTTAAAAAACCATTGGTAACTCAGATGATATTCTTTCTGGTTTTCTTTTCTTGTTTTCAGTTAGGCCAGTAAAAAGAATTTATTGGGAAATGGGGGAAAAGAACAGAACTTGCTGAGAAAAGGGAGAGAAGGACGGAAATATGCACCAAGATTTGATGCGGCTCCTCTAGGCAGAGAGTGAGCTCTGACTTGTGTGTTCCCTTTTAAGCTATTAATTATTCCTCCCCTTGCTGATGCTAAGGGGAGGGACCCCAGCTGTTATTGGTTACCCACCAATGGTGGGGGCCAATGGTGAGACCTGTTTGGAGTATCTGGGGCATCCCTCAGCCCCGGAAGGAGTTCCAACTGGGACCTCAAGGTTAACATCTCACGGCCATGTTGTCTGTCGGCCATGTCATGTCGTCTGTCAGCCATGTTGTCTGCCAGCCATGTCGTCTGTCAGCCATGTTGCCCGTCGGACATGTTGTCTGTCGGCCATGTCATGTCGTCTGTCGGCCATGTTGTCTGCCAGCCATGTCGTCCGTCAGCCATGTTGCCCGTCGGCCATGTTGTCTGTCGGCCATGTCATGTCGTCTGTCGGCCATGTTGTCTGCCAGCCATGTTGTCTGTCAGCCATGTTGCCCGTCGGCCATGCTGTGACTCGTCTTCTCCTGGTTTCCTTGTACTAACCTGCCTCAATTGCTTCCTCAGAGAATTCACGCCCTTATTCTTAAGGAAGGGGCTGCTGAGGGGCCATGGTCATTCTTCTGTAGTTACTTCCTGCTGGTTAGGGCAGTAGTCCCTGCCTGACAGGCGTAAACCTCTCTGGCTTTTATTCTAACCCTCTGTCAGTACTTTTGTGGTTTGCAGCTTCCTAGGGGTCTGTCTTTGTTCTTTTTTCACTGCTGTCTAGTCTATCTGGGCAGGGTCATCTGTAGCCACCACTTCATCACAACCTCCTCTCTGCCTCCAGCCCTGGCCTCTGTCCAGCTGCCCACTAAACCTTTCCATTCAACTATCCGACGGGGCCCTCAAACCCAAAGTTTAAAAACTGAACTCATAATTCCCATCTCGTCTCGGTGAATGGTACAGCTGCCTATTTACTTACCAGTGGTAGAAAGCTGGGGGCTTTCCTAGACAGCCTTTCCCCTCATGCCTCCCATTTACTCGTCAGTGATTCCTTTGGATTCAGACTCCTAGAATGTGCCTGAAGTGTGTCCTCTACCTCTCCACTCGTCACATCTGGGTGTAATGGGTGAGAGATGAAGGTGTTGGAGCAGTGTGGTAGGTAAAATTATGAGCCCCAGAAAAACAGGTTCTTCATCTTGACACCCTTCCTGTGAGTGTGAAACCTCTGTGCACAGGACCTTTTGAAGTGCTGTATTTAGTTAAGATGTGGCCCCACTGAGTCAGCACAGGCCTTAATCCTATTGTTGGAAGACTTGTAGAGAAGGCCACAGGGAGAGAACCACCAGGCAGCAGCCAAGCTGGAGGTCAGTGGGACCCGGAAGGGAACGGAGAGGGCATCACCATGATATCGCCATGTAACGGCAAAGCCGGGGACCAAGGAAGTTACAGATCCCGGGGGCAAAGCATCGCCTTGCTGATGCCTTGACTGGCACTTCTCCTAGACTCAAAACCGAGAGCCCACAAATTCCTGTTGTTTAAGCCAAACCACTGTGTGGTATATGTTTTAGCAGCTGGGAAACTATGGCAGACAGAGATGATGAGTTCTGCTCACCTTCCTCCTGTGACCCCTCCCTACACACACACACACACACACACACACACACACACACACACACGGTGCGTCTGCATGCTCCTGGAGAGCTGAGAACAGAGGCAGGGCATGGAACTTGCCAGCTCAGGGCCACCTACTACGCATGAGACAAAGCAATTAGTGCCCTCTCTGTCAGGAGACAGGAGAGGTGGGGAGGTAGCACTGAAACAATAGGGCAAGACACTCCCCTCTACGCCTGCCTGGAAAAAACTCCCCTAAACAGTATTATAAAATTAAATAGGGAAAAAGGGCAGTGAAAAGGAACTAAAAGATGTTTTGATTGGGGCAATTCCAACCACACATTTCAAACTCCATCCTTACCTTCCTCTCTTTATTTCACTGTACTTCACACTCCTCAATGAAGGCATTTTCATTTCAGAATTGGGCTCTGCTGCCTCTTTTCTGCATCATATTCATGCAAGTCTATCAAATATTGGGTGCCATCAGGCATTCCCTGCATGGCCGGCCAAGGGGGTAGCTGGGTGTGGGGTGGGGTCTGGGGTCTCCCCCCAGCTCGGAGGCCACTGGGCCACCAGCTCAGCATTACATGTGTCAGGGGGCTGGCCGAGGGGATATTACTTCTCTCCTTTCGTCTCTGGGGAGCAGGGTGGGCACTGCACTAAAACCCGGGGTGGGCGGATTTCGGGGTACTTAGAGACTGCAGGCAACAGGCGAGGATTCAATGGCTTTAAGCCCAGGAATGACAGGATCCGCTTTCGGTTTTAGAAATAATGGTGAAGCCAGCCAATCTTTATTAGTGCTTGTCTGTGATGCAGTGTTCTGAGTGCTTCACAGGGGCATCTTATTTAATTGTTAAACAGCCCCACGAAGGAAACGTTATGCGTTTTCTTCTTTTTTACACAGAGGCATAGATTCAATTCCAGGTCTCTAGGCTCAAGCCCCGTTTTCTTTTTTTCTTAACTTTTAAAAAAGAATTTGTAATTGTGGTAAAATATACATAACGTAAAAATCATTCTAACCATTTTAAGTGCACAATTCTTTGACATTAAGTACAATGACAATATTGCATAACTTTCACCCAGACTATTTCCATGATTTCAAACCAAAGCTCATACTCATTTAACAATAACTCCCCAGCGCCCTCTTCCCCCACCCCTCGTCATCACTACTCTGCTTTCTGTCTCTGTGAACTGGTTTATTGTAAGTATTTCAGGTAAGAGAAATCTTACGATATTTGCCCTTTTGAGTCTGGCTTATTTCACTCAATACGGTGTCCTCACGTTTCATCCATGGTGTAGCTTGTACCAGCACTTCATTTCTTTTGATGGCTGAATAGCATGCCATTATATGGATACACCTCATTTTGTTTGTCCATTCCTCTATTGATGGACACTTGGGTTGCTTCCACCTTTTGGCTATTGGGTCAATAATGCTGCGATGAACATTGGTGTACTGAGTCTATGCTTTCAATTCTTTGGAGTATATACCTAGGAGTGGAATTGCTGGGTCATATGGTAATTCTATGTTTAACTTTCTGAGGAACCACCAAACTTTTTTCCACAGTGGTTGCACCATTTTAAATTCCCACTAACAATGTCTGAGGGTTCCCATTTCTCTGTATCCTCACCAGCACTTGTTGTTTTCAAATATTTATTTATTTATTTAAGGAGGTACCAGGAATTGAACCCAGGACATCGTACATGGGAAACAGGTGCTCAACCACTTGAACTACATCTGCTCCCCTGTTTTCAGATTTTTAAATAGTAGTCATTCTAGTGGGTATGAGGCAGAATCTCTTAACTTTAATTTGCATTTCCTTAATGGCTAATGATGTCGAGCCATTTGAATATCTTCATTGGAGAAATGTCTATTCAAGTCTTTTGTCCAGTTTTTAATTGGGTTGTCTTTTTGTTGTTGAGTTGTAGGAGGTCTTTATATATTTTGGATATTAAATCTTTATCAGATACATGGTTTACAAAGATTTTCTCCCATTTTTCAGGTTGTCTTTTCAGTTTCTTGATAACGTCCTTTGAGACTCAAGTCCATTTTTAGTCACCACGCTGAGTCCAGAATCATGACAAAGGAAGTAAGGCATCCTTGGTGGGGAAGGCTGTTTTTCCCTTATTTGAATCGCTCCACCATCCTTGTCTTGCTTTTCATCATGTCCTTGGGTTCAAGCTCTCTCCAGCCTCTGTTGTTCGGCACGTGCTGGTTCCCTTCAGGGAAGTTTCTCTCCTTCTCCACCACGGTGGCACTCACTGCCCTTCAAGACTGCCCACTCACTTCCTCCTCAGACCTTCTGCCTGCCCCTTCCCAACTCCCGGCCCAGCCTGGGGAATCATGTAGGGACCCATCCTCTTCTAGCACTGATCTTCAGACACCTTTCCTTTGCATCCTCTAAAATAATTTTTAAAACTTTGTACTGCTTGTGCATTTTCAGCTTGATATTCTGAAGTCTTTCATCATAAACTTGAATAGTCGCAAAGGACATAATTTCTGATATATTGTAAATGATGGGCTTTTAAATAAAGTGCTATATCCCCTTTTAAAAGTGACTTAATGGAAAGTCCATACATATCATTGGACATCCATTTTCATCCTTTGGAAAAAAAATACATGGACAAGCCCTTCCTTAACAAGTGGGAATTTTATATCACTTCCTTTTTTCCCTTTACCTTTTGTTCCCATTTCAATATTCCCACCGATTTTTATCACAATGAGGAACATTTTTATGTCTGAAAGGAAATACAACATGATAGCTCTACCAAGAGCAAGTTCTCAGGCAGATCAACCTCAGGCAAGAATAACTGTGGATGCTGAGGAACTGGACATTTATTCCTGGCCACCACCCCAGGTAAGCTTAGAGTTCCTTGGTCCACAGCCGGGGCACAGACTCCAGCCGAAAGCCTGCGGCTCCAAGCCCGGGCGCCCTTTGTGCTTCCCGGTAACGCTTGATCTCACTACTCCCTAATTATCCTTGCATCTGTCTTCGTGCCCCCCAGCAACTCAAGCCTGGGGAACAATTCTCATGCACCTCTGTGGCTCCTTCCCGGAGCAGATGTTTAACAAACGTTTGCTGGTCGATGAGCTAATCCGTGTCCTGTCCGCTCGTTTATTTCCCATTCTAGTTCCTCTTTTAGACTGTGTGGCTCTCAACACACTGCAGGTCAGGTCCATCCAACAGGGAAACGTAAGGGGACTTTTGAGCAGGTGAGTCTAAAGAGCTCACTTCCTCACCTGTGGGAGGGAAGGGAAACCCCAGGTGCCCGGGCTGTGACCCTTGCTCCCGAGAAGCAGAAGCGCACAGACGCGGAAAAAGGCACCGACAAAGGAGTGGCGGGAGTGGCTGTTCTCCTCTTTATTCTAGAACAGTGCATGGCACAGAAGCTGGGCAAGGCGGCCACTTTCGTAGTCTTCCAAGGAGAGCCCACGGCCATCTGGGCTCTGGGCAGGGCCGGCCGCAGCGCCCCCTGGCGTCCAGGGTCCCGGGGGCAAGCGCTTCCGGGGGCCGTTTGGCTTGAGCTCCCAGGGCCCAGAGGGCCAGAGCGCAGCGAGGGCTGATCTGGGGGCCCTCCAGGGCCTGTGTCTGCCCCGGCGTCGGGTCACAGAGACCACCTGTGCCAGGCATCGACCCACATCCAGTACCCTCCCGCCGGCCACGGAAAGAAACCAAGTCAAGGGACGCTGAAAGCAAAGAAAAACTCAATAAGAAGAGAGCCCCAAAGCTAGCAAAAAAGTGTCCCTCCCTCCCTCCCCCTCCCCTCCCCTCCCCTCTCCCCTTCCCTCTCCCTCTCTGCCAAGGTGCACAGACGTGGAGAAATAAAAGGCTGAGATGTGATGCTGGGGAGAAACGTGTGGGTTAGGAAATGATGACGCCAGGGACCCGGTTGAGGAAGGCTTGGCAGAGCGCACTGCACCGGTGCGGGGTGGACGCTTGCCCCCGGCCCCTTCCCCTCCTGCCCTCCCCAGGACGAATGCTCAGGGAGCCCTTTAGCAACTGTCCTAGGCTGGTCTCACTTTCCAACAGATGGACGCTGTGCATTGGGAAGCGTGCCAAATGGGCCTTCCCCTGACACCGCTTTCTTAGCTGCCTGCTCTGAAGCCCGACGTCCCCAGACTGGTTAGAACGGCGCTTCGGCGCTTCGGTGAGACCTCATGTGTCGAAAGGCCCCGTCCTAGCACCGGGAAGTAACAGCTTCACACACGCTTGTCAGCGGGGAGTGGCCCGTCCAGCCCCTTGGCTGCCTTTCAATTAGCTGTTAGATGAATCCTCAGGGATGGAGACTCAGGACAGGAACATTTTGTTGGAAACCAGGGGTGAGGAAAGGGCTTGCAACGTTGAGCACGTCTAGACCACAGAAGGGAAAGAGCCCGCGGTCAGAGAGGAAAGGACTCCTGAAAAGGCATTTTCTGGTCACATTAATTTGGGAAATGTTGTATTAGACAAATTAAATTTCATTTTCTTGAAGTTCTTCTGAGATTTTTTATGATGCTAACATGCCTGTGAATCTCCATAAAAAGGTGATAATAACAGCAAGGATGTCGAGAATGGTACTTAACACTTTCCGAGGATGCACGGCTTTTCCAGCACTGCCAAATGCGCTTTCCACGGTGGCCGTCCTCACAGGCCTCTGAGGAAGTGCTGCTATTACAGATATCGTTTTAGAGAGAAAAAGCTGTGGATTAGAAGCGGTTTAGAATCATTGGCTAAGGGCACAGCCATGGAAGCAGTGGCCTGGGCTCTAGCTGGACTTACTGCCCTGACTCCAGCATAAAATCCTCAGCCATTAGGCTGGAGCCATGTTAGCTTCTAGATCAAGGGTTGGCAAAATTTTTTCTAAGGGGCCAGATAGGAAACATTTTTGGCTCCAAGGGCCATAATGTCTCTCTCGTAACTATTAATTCTGTTATCATAGCAGGAAAACAGCCATAGCAGGTACATAAATGAATGGGTGTGGCTAGGTGCCAATAAAACTTTATTTACAGAAACAAGCCAAGGGCCTGTTTCAAAGAGATTGGGAAAGGCAAAAATAGTCTACAGTCAAATGAGCCTTGCAATAGCAGTAGTTGCCTGCAGGAAGGAGAGCCACCTAGAACAATACAGCTGGACCTACGGAAGCACAGCAGCAAAGAATGAGTTTTTGTTTCTCTTTGCATTTCAGTGGTTGTCCCCTTGGTGGTGGAGACCAAGGCAAGCCCATCCTACCTGCGACCTGGGAAGTTCAGTCTTCTAAGGTCACATTTCTTCATCTGAAAAATGAGGATACTTAGAATGCCCAACCCATAAAAATGAGGCCGAGGTAAAAAGGAACACTGCATGAATAAATACTTTTGCTCAGCGTCTAGCACATAACGATTGCTCAATAAACCTTGGCTCTGTTATAGGTCATTAGCAAATCTTTATCAGCCATTATCATCACAGTATAATCAGTTTATCCGATTGATGTCCACAGCATAGATCCCAGAGAACACTGGACAGGTAAGAGGGAGAAATCCTTCTGCTCCGGGAGCAAGTGGGAAGAGCATGTGGGTGGCACGGGCAAGATAGGAGGGCTTAGGTACGAGGCCCACGCAGATTCATGGCACTGTTTGTGGCACTTGGGATATTAACTTGGGGATGTGCTTAATTCTCTGGGTCCCAGGCTCCTTTCATGTAAAAAGTGAAAGGTGATGCATAGCAGCTTTCTGAAGCAGCACCCAGAGTAGGATATGGAGAAAATAAATGAGCACATGAAAAATAACAGCTACCTTAAGTGGGACCCCACATATTGGGGTTCTTCCTCTTGACAGCGGGTTACGGGAAGGCTTTGGGTACCGGGTGGGTGCCGAGCACCCTGGGGAGAAGATGACACAAAATGGCAGGTGTCCCTAGGAAGGGACATAAGATTGGTGACACCCTTCATGACGTCACAACTGAATGCGAAGTCAGCCATGGCGAGTACTTTGGTTTCGCTGAAGCTTTATTTTCTGTTTCATTATGTCCTGGGCATGTGCTGGCTTTTGATGCACTGGCCCTGGAGTGGTACCCACTGAACACAGAGCTTCTAAAGCTGTGAACACACTGAGGAGGCTGCCGGCTGCCGGCCCCAAGGCTCTGCGGGGAAACGGAGGGGGGCGTTGGGGGCAGGCGACCAGAGTGGGCAGAGGCTGAGTGTGTGAGTGTGTGGGGAGTGGGCTGTTTTGACATTAAATGTAAACACCTGCCACGACCCTGCCAGAAAGGGAAAAGCACCTAAAAAAGTCATGTTCCAAAGAACAGTCATGCCTTAAAGTAAGGAAACTAAGAACTTTCTCGTTTGGGTTGAAGGCTCTGTCGTTCGTTTCATTTGCAATGGAAAAAACATCTCTCTTCCTTTCAAGGAGCACAGAATGTTTTTTCTTTTTTCAAGTTGGCAACACATTGACATGGTCCCCAACTCCCAGTGGTCCGGGAGAGCCCACGGAGAAGCCTGCCTCCCACAGAACCCCCACCCATCCACTCTCCCTCAGTCCCCACTGTTTTTATTAGTTTGGGTTTGTTGGCTTTCTTGTTATCTTTCTGGTTGTTTCTTTATGCATATGCAAATAGATAAGGGTAGAATGTTTTCTTGCCCCATCCCCCTTCATTGCAGAAAAGGTAGCAAAACTGGGCTGTTGCCATCTTTACTTCGGCTAGCCTGCACCTTTTTATATCCGGACCATAGATGTCAGCATTATTTTTCATACAGCTGCATAGTATTTCGCTGTAACCATCCTCTGCTTTATTTAGGTACTCAAAAGCTCCAGTTGAGAGTGGATCTTGTCTGCTTTGCTGACTGTTGCATTCCCCAGTTGAGTGTGGGCCATGTCTCCAGTTGAGTATGGATCTTGTCTGCTTCAACGGCTATGGCTTTCTCCAGTTGAGCGTGAGTCTTGTCTGTTTATTGACCTCTGCCTTCTCCAGTTGAGTGTAGGTCTTCTTTACTTTGTTAACTGCTGTCTTCCTGGCATTCAGAACCGTGGCAGATGGTAGGTCCTTAAAAAATCTTTGTTGAATGAACAAGTGAATGAGATATAGTCCAGCTTCTATATATTTTTTGCTCTCCTGATTTGCAATTTGCATCTGCTGCATTGACTGAAATATAAGTTCAATATAATTGGGTTCATCATCATTGTAATAATTTAAAAATTATATAACAGTAATTAATTTAGGAAGTGACTTTCAATTCCCCTCTCTACTGCTAGCTTTTCTAACTCAAATGACCTAAAGTGTCCCCACAAAATATTAATGATGATGATAATGGTAATGATAATAATAGTAATCAACAAATAAATATAAGGTAACCAAGAGCAACAAACAATTGCAAATTTTAAAAATTTAGCAGCTTAGAGAAAGAAAGAAATAGAGGAGGGAGGAGTAGGTGACTTTGGTTGTACTCGAATTAGTTCTCACTTACTAAAGGATACTCTACTTTTCTTCTTTATGAGAGGCAGACAATTTCTAGTAATATCTCTGTTTAGGTCCAGATATTAAAAAACTTTCACTTTTGTAAATGCTCTTAACATCTGCAAAGTAGCAAATGAGAAATAGCTCAAAGCAGAAAAATACCTTGGTTAAAGACTTGAAATTAAATACATTGCATCTTAAAATACATTTTTATTAAGTTCAAAAATATCTCTCACCAAAGCAATTATATTAACCCACATTCACTGAGTAAATTTTACGAGCTGAAAGATGAAAATAAAATAACTAGGCATTCAGTTAAGAGACGCATAATATATTAAGAGAGGTTATTTGCAGTATTTATAACTCACAAGGAATAATATCCAGAAAATTAAAAGGAATTCTTGCAAATGAACAATGATATCCACCACCACCACAACAAATGAAGCACCATTTGTTGCTTTGAGGAAAATGAGTGAAGATTCTTGCCAGGAGAAAGCAGGATGGAAAATGCAAATATCAATAGATATCTGGTCAACCACACTAATGATCGGAGTAACTCAGTGAAAATCATGAGAAATCAATTTATTCCCATAAGAAGAGTAAATATTTAGAAAACGTATTACCAAATTTTTAAAAAATTGTTCTAGTAACCTATATACAACCTAAAATTTCCCCTTTTAGCCACATTCAAATATATTATATTCTGTAGTGGTCTCAATTACACTCACAATGTTGTGCTACCATCACCACCATCCATTACCAAACCTTCCCATCACCTCGAATAAAAACTCTGTACAATTTAAGCTTCAGCTCCCCATTACCAAGTTTAGAGGGCTGTGTGGGAAATGACAGCTCGCTCACACTACAGTGGGAGTGTAAATTGATGTAGCCGTGGTGGAGACCTAGAAATAAATGGACAATGGCACGTGTCTCTCTGCACTACACACTAGCAATGGCTCCTCTGGGTGTGACCCCTGGCAATTGAGAGGCACTTGGGCCCTGTAGGGTTTTTTTCCCAGGTCCCCTAACAAGCGTGGATTTGACCTTTTCATGGAATTTGTACTGATATGCAAATTGGGATGGGAGCTTGGTAATTTGTATCAGCTCCCCACCCCCCCATCATTGTCCCGGTCACACTCCACAGAAAGGTCTCCCACAGGTCTTTTAGGGGACGTGTTCCAGGATATTCATTGATGAGATGAATGTGGTAGCATTCTTGAGAAATTTGTGTTCTCTGGGAAACCTCAGCTTTTACTCATAAAGGCCTTCAGCTGATTGGATAAGGCCCACTCACATTTTTTTTTTTTTTCAGCAGAATCTCCTTTACTTAAAGTCAGCCATTTGTAGATGTTAATCACATTTATAGAATATCTTCACAGCAACACCTAGAAGAGTGTTGGGTTAAATAATTGGGTGATACAGCCAAGCCCAGTTGATGCACAAAACTCATCGTTGCAGTGACACTTGTAGATTCTAGATGCAGAGCGTTCATCACTGAACTCCCACACAGGCCCCTAACCCTCTCAGCTCCCCCCTCCCCATTACATTTGAGCCTACCCCCCAAATACCTGTTTCATTGCCAAGCTTCTGGCTCTCGTTCCTGCCGACCTGTCCAGTTCTAGCCCAGGGTTTCCCAGCCTGGGAACTGCGGACATTGGGAAGGCTGCAGGCAGCAGCTGCAAAAGCTTGGAGAATCCTTCTGCATCCCAAGTGCTGTCCAGAGACTGAATGTCTCATGCACATATGTGTTGCTATTTTTTTTTTTCTTCAAATAAATGTGTAACAACTTGGGTTCAATTGAGAGAGACCACGAGCAATGCAAAATAGGGGAAGTTTTAACACAGACTCCTTGTGCTATCGTAGGAGAGTAAGTTCCCCCCATACCTCAGAATATGACCTTCTTAGGAAACAGGGTCATCTAGTTAAGTTATAATGAGAGTGTCCTAGACCCTAAATCCAGTAAGACCAATGTCCTTATAAGTAAGGGAGAAGAGACCAGACACAGACACCCAGGGAGGAGATGGCCAGGTGACCACAGAGGCAGAGCGGCTGTGATGGGCCCCAAGCCAAGGAACACCTGGGCCACTGGGAGCTGGAAGAGGCAACAAAGTCTCCCTTCCCTAAGCCCTTGGAGGAAGCATGGTCTTGCCAACACCTTGATTTTGGACTTTTTGTTGTTTTAAGGCCCCCGGATTGTGGTATTTAGTTCACAGAGGGCTGTGAGTAGGTGGTCACAGGCCCAGCTTGGGGCTGCAGAGTGGCCAAGGGACAGTGATCTGGGCCTGTGCCCGGAGCAAGGCACCACGGAGCACCCCCACACCCACCCTACTGGCCATTCGTGCAGCAGCAAGAAAGTCCAAACAGTACTCAGGCACTGGGGAGAGAAACCCCTTCCTCCTGCAAGGTCATTCCAGCGCCCTCCACTAGCAAAGCTCGACATGCGCTCTCTGTAAAGAAGAAACACTTCAAGTGTCCGGTCCATTTTTGCAGAGCAGCTACTGAAGGACATACTTGGAGCTGGGAGGCAATAAAGTGGAAACTGGCATAGTACTGTTAGAATGAGGGGAGCGTAAATTCATTTCAAAGCTTTATTGATTCCTAGTTGTTTATCCATGTGTACTTCTCAATTACCAGACACAAAGCGACAGCAAGGAACATGTGGGGGCCGCAAAATACTTTGATGTTGGAAGC
Organism: Cabassous unicinctus; assembly: GCA_029593785.1. Taxonomy (NCBI): domain Eukaryota; kingdom Metazoa; phylum Chordata; class Mammalia; order Cingulata; family Chlamyphoridae; genus Cabassous; species Cabassous unicinctus. The sequence continues at coordinate 16,448 of JAQZBX010021235.1, forward strand.
GGGTCCTCTCCCATGACAAGGTGGGAAGATGCTGCTCTATCCAGCAAGCTTCTGAGCAAGCACTGGCCACAAATCCCAGGTGAAGCGCACCTGTTGGCTTGATTCTGAAACAGCTTCCCTGTCCCACTGTCAGGTTTCCGTAAGTCTTGGGCTGTTCAGTCTAGTGTGACTCATTTGCATAAATGACGATGACAGCTGAGTCCCTTGTGTACCACTTCTTGTCCTTCTGAGTCCCAGGACGCAATCAGCCTCTCAAATACCTGACCTTTCATCACCTACCAGTCCAGCAGTCTCATCTGTAGCCCTTCTCACATGATAGGACAGTTGACTGAAAGTCCATCTACCCCCTTGCACAGTTCTGAAGATTCCTGTGGGAAACACATCTGATAGCATCTGCTGAGTAGCATAAGTAAACAAGGCATGCTGGGTAGCATAAGTCATTATGATTGCTTATTGCTAATGATGACATACCTGTTTTAAATAATATTTTCTTCGCAGCTCAGTAGATTTCGTTTGCAAATGGTTGTTTTTTCACAGGTGATTTCTAATTTTATAACCAAGCTCAATGGTGCTTGAGCAATTCAAAGTTCTGGGGTCTGCCTTATAAGGAAGATCCTGCCGTTAGGCTCCACTCACTTGGAAAACTGTTTCTAAATATCACAAGTCACGGCAACGTGCGCTCCCAAATGCTGCACTGCCTGGGCAGGAAGGTCAGAACCCTAATGCCATCTCACATCTCATCGGAGGGCTCTGACCTAAATGACATTTTCCAGGAAGTAGGCGAGAGCAGGGCAGAGGGGAGAGGGAGGGAGCCGTAAGAGCAAAAGTTAGTTTCATTTAAAATGAAACAAGTAGGTCAGCTGACGATGTGCTAAATGAGCCCGACCATTCTGCAGGTTGAAGCTTTACCTTCAACTCAACTTTTCGGTAAAAGAAAAAAAGAAAAAAAGAATCTGGGATACAAATTGTGAAACTAGTAAAGATGATACGATACCTTAATTTGGTTAAATACATGACAACGTAAGTCAGTACAACTTTTGGTTGACACAAACGAGGAGTTATGCTTAAGTGCACAAAAGTGTTCCCATGAGCTGCTTGTTTTTGGTTTTAATAAGGCTCCATCCCTTTAAGCAGATTGCCAGTAAATTCTTTTACTAGCTCAACACCAGACGACAGATGGGAACCTTGAGGTTTTCCCCCCTTAAGATGGCTGTTTCTAATATCAAGATGGCAGGAGCCATTTTTGGGGGGTTGGAGGGATGGAGGTGAGGGAAGGTACCAAAGCAAACATGTTTGGGGGAAAGGAAATAACACGAAGACAGTCGTGCTTAAAGCAGAACATTTTTATAGGCTGCTGGTGTAAAGCGCTAGGCACCTGAGCAAGCTGATGCAGCAGTGCAGGACTAAGCGTCTTTAGATGTCGAGTCCAGCCCCTCCCGAGTACAAATAAGCAGACCGAACCTTGGCGTTCAGAGGAACTCGCCTAAAATCTCGTGGCTGGTTGTGGGCAGAGCTGTCTCCTGGTCCATCTAACAGGCTGTCTACTCTTCTTTCCAACAAACCCGATGGAACCTAGAGCTAACGCGACTGTGCCATTTTCAGTGTTCTATGTTCAATGTGCCCTGAAAGGATGGTTTCCATGTGGGATCTTAGCTGGGAATGCTCCTTTCTCTAACCACACCCTAGTTTATCGGTCTTCTTTCCCATTCCTCTAAATCTGTCGACTTGGTTTCGAATCACCTTAACTCAGCACTGGGCTCCATGGTCAGCTGCCTTCCTCTTTCTTTTGGTGCCTCCTCTCTGGGTGTCGCCCGGCCCTGGCCTCGTCTGCCTCTCCTTCTGTCCAGGAGGCACAGCCGTGAGGATACCCATTGTCGTGGAGTCCTGGGTCCCTGCGGACTGACTGGGTGTGGCCGCGCCACTGCGCACACACTTCAGTGTTGCCCTCCCAGTGGCTATTTGAGGCCTCCTGTCTCTCCAGAGATAACCAAACCACCTTCCTCTTTTTAAAATCAAGATAACCCAAGCCAGCCTTTGTGACCTTCCCCAATTAAACTTGTCTTCAATCAAAATATCCATCTCTACGTCTTTTTTTTTTTTTTTTTGACATTAGTTTATATTCAAAGAGAGACAGAGATGCTCTGTCAACTGTGTCCTAGATCAGTGATTCTCAAACTTGGCTGCCTATTAGAATCACCTGAAGCCTTTGACATGCACCCCAGACCAATGAAGCCAGAAACTCTGCAGGTGGGGCCCAGGCATCAGTGGTTTGTAAAGCTCCTCAGATGATCCCATTATACAATTAAGTTTAAAAACCAACTTCTGGGATCCCTTTTGCCTCAGCCCAAGCTTGAAGGGTGTTCTCGCTGTTACTCTCCCCGACTCCCCCTGCCCCTTTTGCTTCCTGCCTTCTACCTGTCAGTATTTACAGATCTCCTTTATTGGGCAAACGTTTTCCCTTGACCTTGCTGTGCCCTACCAGCAATCATACTATTTGTCTACTTCCGTTTGCCATCAAATGTGTTGAAAAGACTGTTTGTACCTTCGGCTTACATGTCACTACTCACTTTGCCGATAACCTGCCTTCCAAATTCTCTACTCCATTAAAACATTTCTCTGAGTTACGTGTGAACCTGATTTCCCCCCAATTTAAGGGACTCTGGGGACTGTTGCCCACCTCCTGCGCCTTGAAGTGCTTGCTTCCTGTGGCTCGGCATTATTCAGCTTCTCTCTGACCTGTGCTGTCTTCTTTTCCCATTCCTAGGAGAGATGTTTCAGCTCTAGCCCCAACAGCCTGCTCTTCCCTTTCAAGTTTCACCCTCTTCTTTCAGGAATTGCAGTGACGTTTTGTGGCAGGTGGACTTTCCCTCTGTTTCTGTCTTCTCCTCAGCTCTGCTGGGAGACGGGTCTACGGAAGGAGGGAGTGGATAGAGGCCACAAGTTAGAGGACTGGTTCAGAGCACAGCAGCGAAACACGACTGCTCGCTGTGTGCCACGGGACAAGTTACCTAACCACTCTGTGGCTCAATTTTCACTGTAAAATAGAGAAAATAACAATAACTATCTCCTAGGGTTTTTGTAAGGAACAGATTCGTTAACACATGGAAAGTGCTTAGAACGGGCTCCGGCATACGGTGCTATATGAATTTGAGCAATTTTTATGAGCTACAACAATTGAAGAAGAGAGAGTTTTTGTGGTGGCGGTTGGTGTGTTTTGGGTTCCATTCCAGACACTCACTAC
>JAQZBX010021235.1:19788-32531 GCA_029593785.1 Cabassous unicinctus
CTCGTACACGCGAGGCAGTTGCTCAACCACCGAGCTACACTCGTTCCCCGAAGTGATACTTCTTTTATTTGAAGTGATACTTTTGATGCTCAAATCTCAAACTCTTGACCTCTCATCTGAGTGCAAGTTCTGTACTTCCGATCGTTTAATCGCATCTTACCTCAGATGCCCAGCTATCAGCTCAGCACCACACGTTTCCTTTCTTAGGGGCCCAAATACCTCACTTATGCCCGTGGGGATGCCTAGGATCTTGTGTGTGTTTGCAGCTCTTCCGTAAAACACAAGCTCTAACGTGTGCTAGCTAACTGTGCTTGAGCAGGTTGTTTACATTTCTGATCACCCTTTCCTTATCTGTAAAATGTAGTTAATTTTAACTGCCTCCTAAGGGCTTTTGAAAAGAATAATGGCTTTGCTGCTAGTGGTAAAGTAAGTAATATAATCGACAACATTAGAGGCTCACATTGATTGAGCTCTTGATAGTCCTGTGAGAGAGTGAAAGGGGAGTCAGCCTACTTTAGGTAGACTGGTTGGAGAAGGCATGGCTTACAAGATGACGTCCAAGCTGAGCTGGGACAGGGGCAGGCACGTTTGAGAGAATCTAGGATGCTGGAGGGGCTTGAGCGGGGTCGGGGAGCCAGGGGAGATGGGATGTGAGGGGCAGGTCAGCCCCGAGGGGGCAGGTGCCTGTGGACATGGTGGAGAGTTTGGAATTTATTGCAAGGCCATGGGAAGCCTGGAAAGAGCTAAGGCAGAGGAGTGAGGCGACCGCTCTACGTTAACATTTAAGATACCACTCGGGCTTCTGTGTGGTGAGAGGTGCAGGGGGCAGGAGGGAACCCCGGAGACTAGGCAGAGGCCGGGGCTTGGGGAGCAGGTGGACGTGGATCCACAGGGCCGAGAGAGCACGTCAGAGCCGGGCTTCCTGGCTTGCTGATGGAGTGGAGGGAGGCGAGGAAAGGGAGGAGCCTGGAGAGGTGTCCAGCTCAGGCGCCAGGCTTAGGCCACGGCGACCACCGAGCTGGGAGCACTAGACTAGAAACGGGGTCTGAGGAAGAGAAATGGGGCGTAAATAAAGGCGAGGGGACAACCAGAGGAAGAGGTCAGGGACTTGCACGCAGGGATCTGGACGAGGAGTGTGGCTAGGGCTACGTCTACGGCATTGTCCACTTACACGGGTGTTTATCCACTTATGCGTAGTGTTTATCCGACGTTTCCAGGTGAGCCTCGGGCCTGAGCCTGGAGACACCCCAGCATCTGTAGGTCAGGCCCGAGGGGTGGGCTGAGGGCGAGGGGCTGTGTGGAAGCTAAGGGGCGTGGCCAGGCCCCCCAGGCGCCAAGGAGGTGACCCGGGATTGCTGCTGTAAAGTGTGTGAGGAGCCAGAGAGCCCCTCCCCAGTGTCACTCCAACAGCCCCTTCAGCCTGAAACTCCCCACTCCTCATTCAAGGGCAACTTGAGCGGACGCCTTCCTGCTTCTTCAACCTGCTTCTCGCACCACACGTGCTCCTGAATGTCCGTGGACCAAATGAAGAAAACGCTCTTCAAATTAGAAAGTCCTAGGACTTTCAGGATACTGTTTCATGGATGAATACCTCCATTCACTCGGCAGCCGTGGAGGACGTGCTGGTGCCGGGCTTGGCTCTGCCGCTGAGGGGAACTCTGAGAACAAGTAGGGAGTGTGTTGCACTTGGGCAGTTTGATGTAATTATGAACTCCAAAAATATAATTGGATCATGCTTGTAAACTGGTCTGTTAATCTGGGCATGATTAAGTTATGATTAGGGCATTGACTGGGCCACGTCAGTAGGGCGTTGAGCCCCACCCCTTGGTGGGTGGGGAATCGAATATAAAAGGCAAGGCAAAGGACAGAGTTGAAGCAGTCTTTTGAGGAGCATTTTAATGTTGGAAAGAAGGCCCCAGGAGAAGAGAAGCAAGCCGTTCACCTGATCGTCTACAGCTGACCTTGTGGAGGAAACAGGAGCTAAGCCCAGAGAGAAACGCAGCCCCAGGAAGAGAGGAACCCCAGAAGCCTGAACCCTGGCAAACGTCGGCAGCTGTCTTGCTCTAACACGTGGCAATGGACTGTGGTGAGAGAAGAAACTTAACACTTTATGGCCTGGTAACTGTGGACTTCTACCCCAAATAAATACCCTTTATAAAGACCACCCCATTTTTGGTATTTCACATTAGCACCCCTTTGGCTGACTAATACAGAGTGTCTGTTCTCTGTGAGCTGACGGGGAGAGCGGCCTCTCTACTCCAGGGTTCTCACTGGCCCTCCATGTGCCACATTCATTCCTCCCTCTGCAAACATTCGTTCTGTTCTCTCACCCTCCTTCTTCTATTTCCATCGAAGCCAAGTCTAAAAATAGCATCTGTCAAGTTCACACACGGACCCGAGTGTCTAACTGTGAACACCATCTCCTCACCTCCACACCCCACACAGAGACCCACACCTGCCTACAGGGAGACCCCTGCTCCAAACAGAGATGAGCGCCTCTCCATCCACAAACGAGCACAGAGAGGTAGACCTAGAGGAGCAGGTGCTCGTAAGCAGAGGGGAGCGAGCACGAGGTTCCGGGAGTGGAACTGCAGTGGACTCAGGGGGAAATGGGTGCTGCAGAGCATGCGATGGTGAGAGAGGAGGGGGAGGCGAGAGGGCCAAGGATGCTTGGGAAGTCAGCTGCAGGGTTCCCAGAAGGCCCCTGTAGAGCGTTTGGTGGTCCCTGAGCTCCCACGTCTGGCCCATTGCCCATCAGGAGGCAGGCAGTGGTAACTGAATTCCGGGCTTTCCATGGAAGGCTTTTGCAAGGAAGGTCAATTCTTCATCTGTAACAAGCGCAGGCTATCTTAGGGCAAGTTCACTGGGTATCAACCTATTTGACACCAAAGCCTTCTCAACCTTGTAGGACTAGCCTAATGCTCTCTGATGGGGTTTGCTCAGATCATTTTCTCTTGCGCTTACCTACAGCTAACAAACAATCTCCATCAATGCAAATGACACGGTCAAATAGAAAGCATCACCGCGATTTGATACGGAAAGGACCATCCTATCAAAGAACACTGGGACACTCATTAATTTCCTTATATTCCAGCAGATGGCGCTACAGGCTGAAGGGGCTCTGAATGCTTCAAGGCTCATGTCCCCTCCCACCCCCAAAAAACATCAATGACGATAAGAGGTAAAGGTAGAAATGGAGAATTACAGAAAGAGAACGTTGCTTGGTCTAGAACTATTCTGTAGGGGCCCCAGGGCCCAGCCAGCGTCTGACCCATAGAATGCACTTGGTATGAGCGAAGGAACACACAAGGATGTGATGGCAGCGGAGCCCAGGAGAGCCGGTTTCTCCCCCTCATCCCGCTCTGCTTTCCTCTTGATGAGTTTGCTTATGCACGCCCTTTGGACACCCTTCCTCTTGTAGTTGCCCCATCAAAATGCCATGGAAAAATTCTATGAAACTTGACTGCAGGTTACACTAATGTCAAAGGGAGGTGTCTGAAGAGGCTTGTGGTAAAAATAGTGCGGCTGAGATCCCCACGTACTTCTCGTGCCCTCACACCACGTGCTAGACTGTGCTTCGAGAAGGGTGGCTCCCCGGCCTTCTGCATAGAATCATCTGGGTGGTTTGTCAGGAATTCCAATTCCCAGGCTCCACCCCCAAGGCGCCCCGAGAGATACCTCTGCACAGTGAAGCTGAGACCCTCTCTTGGTGACAGAAGTTGATCTGAAGCTCTGGATGATCCTTATTTGTCGCACATAATGGGAACATTCGCAGGCTTTGCTGCAGAAATATTACTAATGCGTTCGGTTAATGCTGTGTGGGCCGCCCCGATCCACTGCGGAGGGTGTGGGATAGACGCTACGCCTGGTGAATTGCCTGCCTACTGAATTCAGAGGCACACGGGCACTCGGGACTTCCCTGAGCACCTGTGCTGTGGTGTTTGCACCCAAACTGGGCTGAGAAAGCCTGCTGGAGAGCAGATCGAATCGCCAGTGAGGGAGGTGTCATCGGAGCTCCTTCATTGGGGGTCTCCGGTTTCTCCCCTGAAAAGGAAGGAGTAGATGATATGTAAGTCATGCTGGCTCCAAATCGTTGATTATCACACCTTTCTTGGTCTCTCAAGAAATGTTGAGACATTACTGCCGCAATGATCCGATGCGGTGTCTTATTATTTTCATTAAGGAGATTTGAAAAGGTAGACATCTTACTCTGCTTTTTGGCTTCCCAGACAGATTCTTGGCTGGCATTTCCCTCAAATTTTAGTGATATTTTAAGGAATGAGGAACTACTAGAATGCAAAAGGAGTCGCCAACTCCAGCCAGTGCTAAGGAACATTGTGGAAGAAAGTGTTATTTATGTCCATGATGGAGGCCTAAAGAGATGCAGGAAACGAGAACCGAACCCCCCCCCCGACCCCCCAGCAACTCTCTTAGTCCAAGGAGCACAAGGCGCCTCCTGGGCGAGTCCCTGTGATCCCAAAGTCCATTCTCCCTGGTCATCTAGGCAGTGATTATCGTTTAAATGTTCATCCTAAAACTCTGCCAAGTCCTGAAGACTCTGAAAACAATTGTAACTCATAAAACACAAAATGAAACAAAACAAGCTCTGAATTTGCACCGCTGGATGCAGAGTCTAGTCCAAGGGCAGAGAGACGCCTGTGCGACCTCAGCTGTGCCTTTGGACGCCCCTTTCTCTCCTGGCCTCGTTTGTGCCCTGCTCTTTGTTTCCTTTTGTTTCATTTTTCTAATTCTTTTTGTCTTCCTGCATTGGGCGCATCTTTATAAGCAGCCTTAAATTCCATCTAGATGAAGAAATGCTATAAATTGGAAAATAAAGATTATCCTGCGTCAAGCACAGTTATCTCATAATGGTTGGTATCAAACAATTAAATAGCACAATCCAGCTCTCCTGGAGAGGACCCGTGAAGGATGGTAAGGTTTTGTTTCATAGAGTAAATGATTTTTGCACACTGGGAGAGAATTCTTCCAGCATTAAAGTGGTGCCTGAGCCACCAAGAAGTCAGGTCTGTCTTCAACTCCTCGAGCCACAGAGCAGAAAGAGAGGGACACCACTGCAAGACGAAGGGCTGGAATTTTATGAAGCGTCTGCAGAAAGAAGTCGAGGGAAAAGCATTGCCATTTACTAAGCACCTGCTCTTTGCTGGCCTCTGGTGGACGCTTGTCTTGCAGTGTGTCGTCTGCTCCTTCCAGGCACCTTGCAAGAACGAGCTTCCAGACCCACGTTGAAAACTGAAAAATACATAGCTTGGAATGGTAACTTCTCTAAGAGCAGGCGATTAGGAAAGAGCCGAGCTGAGATTGGATCTATAGAAAGTTCACTCTCAACACCACAATAATTCCATTCTTCCAGATTGCTTCCTTAAAGTCCACACATTAGCTAAGTACAAATTAGGATCATCAATAATTATAGAAAGATAGTCTTTAAAGAGTTTTATCTTAGAGTGGAACATTTAGAAACTTTAGGTGAAAAACTAAAAAATGATCTTCGTGCAGTATAAAAAACTGAAGAATATGTAAAGAAATGACTCTGCCTTTAAAAATCAATGTGACATGTAAAACATGTGGGCTCAGAAAAGGATTAGGAAAAATATTCAGAACCTGATCCTGACAGCAGAAGAACTCGAGACTCCGTGTGTCACCAGTTGCTAAGTGAGAAGGGACTGGAGGTTGATTTCAGAACCACACTATTTATTAGTTTTAGATATGAAATTCTAATCCTCGGGAAGTAGGCTGAAGCAGAAAGTGAAAATTGCTTGCCTTTTTCCATTCTTTCCTTCTTAGGAGGGCACGTGGTTACCTGGCTAACAGTTCTACTGAGCAGCTGTCCTTGCAGATAGGAGTGGCCAGGAGCTTCCAGCCGGTGGCCTGTGGGTGGAGCTGCCGGGTGCCCCGGGGCTGAGCTCTTAAAGAGAAGGGCTGTGACCCCTCCTCCACCTTCCTGCCTCCAGCTGGAGAGCAGTGTGGTGAAGGAGCTGGGCCTCGAGCTGGAGGCCAGTTGCTAAGAGAAGAGCCTGAAGGCTGTGGGGACGCCTCACCTGTGCTTTTATATTGCAGAGAGATAACTCCTATGTCTTTTTTTGTAAAAGCCCTACTAGGGAGTACTTTAATTGTTTTCCCTTAAGAAAAAAAATTTCCAGACACTAACAGTCGACAACATTTCCACAACAAAGTACCGGTTGAAAGGGGTTTCCAGGAGTTGGGGTCTCTGGAGCGTTAGGGAGAAAGCGCGGGTCCTGCTGCACTCTGGGTGCCTGGCACAGGTCTTAAGTGGGAGATTTCTGGCTGCAGAGCCAGTATCCGGACCTAGTGGAAGGACCCCTCCTTCTATAGAGTTTTTTCCTGTTCTCTCCCCTCTCCCACCAAAGCGCCACCATATAAAGCCCATGGCAGTTAGCGTAGGTGCCAGTCTCTCCCTTGGGTAGGAAAGGGAGTGAAGAGAAGGAGGGTCTCTTCTGAGTCTCCATGCTTTCGTCTTCCTCTCCTTGATGTGGTTCTTCTCTATTCTCCTCCTCTTCCTCTCCTTTCTTTTTCTCTGGAGGCTTTTCGTAAGCTTCTCTGAAGGCATCACTATCACTCCATCCCAGGTGGACATTTCAGAAGTAAGACGGCTAGCATCACCCTCCCGGCCAAGGATCTTTCTGATACGTCCATGAGAGTGGATTTGGACGAGAGTCTGAGCTGTGGAGCCGTGACAGGCCGTCCCAAGGCCATGACTGTGTGCACTCGGAAGTTACCACTCTCACAGGGGTCAGTGAACCCATAAGCAACGCCTGCCTGCCACGTTGAGGACCAAAGGCTGTCCTGTGAGGTTGTTCATCCCGGCATAGTGCCCAAGTAGATGGAGGATGCAGGGCACGGGGAAAACGAGTCCTGCAGTCCTTCAGCGGTCTGTGAGAACTTTAACTGTGGCTGAGAAGCGTTTTCCTCCAACCAGCGAGCATGCTGATGGCTGCCCAGGCACTCTGTGAGACTTTGATAGCCAAATGGAGTTCCTGGTCCGGTTTTCGGAGATTGGATGGCACTGTTGTGATAAGGATCTTCACTGGAACGTCAGAAGAATGATGAAGCTAGTTTCATTGGTCAGCACGGTCAAGACTGCCAAAGGATCCCATGCTTCCAGGCTTTCCACAACTTTCCCAGGGCAGCAACAGCTTCCAATGCTGGTGGAAGCTTTAGGATTACCACCGGGTCAGCCACATTGGGTCCTGCGCTTATTGTTCCCATTTCATATGATCCGACCAGTTAGACTTCTTCCATTTGCACTTCAAATGTCCCTGGAGCCACAATTAAATTGTCAATCACATTGTTTATATCCGTCATCATTGAAAGGATAGAGCAGGGTCCTGAGTCCTCCTCAGCAAGGCCTCCCTGAGGGCGCTTTCCCAGGTGCTAATCCTGAGTCCTCCTCAGCAAGGCCTCCCTGAGGGTGCTTTCACAGGTGCTGGTCCTGAGTCCTCCTCAGCAAGGCCTCCCTGAGGGCACTTTCACAGGTGCTGGTCCTGAGTCCTCCTCAGCAAGGCCTCCCTGAGGGCACTTTCACAGGTGCCGGTTTGACCAGGGGGAAGGCCATTTCCCACAAACAGCCATCTAATGGGATATGTGGCACAAAAGGCCTGAACCCTTCTCCTAGGCCTCCTCTGGAACCAAAGAGCCTGCCAGGGACAGCTCTGTCACCTCTCAGGGCACCCTAAATCCTGAATCACAGAAGCTGCGCCAGCCTCTCCCTTTCTCTGAGGAGCCTACCTCCCATGGCTTTTTATTTAGAGTCTTGTAACTGCAGCCAAACCGATATTCTAATGAACGATTTAATAAAACAGAACGCTTCGCTCCCAAATCTCCTGAATGCGAATTTGTGTAAAAAGTCTGCGTAGAGAATTGTCTGCTTTCTTTCAGTGTTCGTTGTGTGGCCCAGCTGCTACCAACCACTGGAGGCCCTTCCTCAGAGGGCATGCCTCGTTTCTTTGGCTCCTGTCCTCTCTGCAAGTGAAAAGATTACCAAGGGACTCTGGCTTCTCAGGTTCTCTTAAGAGCATCCGAACTGGGTCCGGAAACCCTGGCTCATGTTTTTTCAGCCCGGGACAGGAGGACTTGGGAAGTGAAGGTCCCACGAGGATGGTTTGATATTTGTTAGCATTTGTGTTTAAGCCCAAACAGTCCAAAAAGTGACTGGAAATTTCTGCCACAATCTGACTTATATGAGGTCTTTGAAACCTGGACAGGGTGTTGGATCAGGGCTTTCTCAGATAGTCTGAGGTTTCTAGAGTTAGTACATTGGCAGCTTCCGGAAGGGGGAGGGGGTTTATAACCAGAATTCCCCTGTCGTCCCCTTTGCTAAAATAGGGTTTAGAGAAGGTGTGGGAGGAGTCCCTCAAACCACTAAAGTCTCAGTTGTAAAACCAATGTCTTATTGATGAGCACATTGGGTCAATACCAAGTTTTATAGCACATTTCAGTGAAAAGAAGAAAGTGAAAGTGCACTTACTATATACCTATATCTACACACACATGCACACATGTACTACGTGTGTACATACACATATAGTATGTATTTATACACACGTACACTATATATGCACATGTTCTTATTGTATATATATGTACACACACACTGTGTGTGTTTGTATAAATTAAAGAGTTAGTTGCAGGCAGGATCAGGCACTATGCACATGCCTCTTGCATTCTCTATCCTCACTTGACTTCATATGTGGCATAGCAGAACGTAAGCGGTGGATCTGCCATAGTGGATGCTACAGTGTGGGTGGCTGGGAAGGGGGTGGTGAGGAGACCACCTAGGCATATTAGAAATGGGCCTGATCATTGGTAAAATGCCCCTTGGAAATGGAAATATAAGAGTAATGGGTTTTTGTAGTGCATAATAGAAGAAAGGAAGGCTAGAAGAAGAAGGGAAAAATCAAGAGGCTCCCTGAATGAAAAAGTAGAGGTCCACAAAAATATTGGGAGAGAGTTATGTTGTTGGGAGAAATAAAAGTATATATTCCAATATTCTTTTTGCCTAGTACGAGACATCTAGTCATCAACTTGATAAAACACAAGGCTCTATAGCTAACATTTAAATAATGTCATCAATTATTGTCTGGGAAAGTTCTGAGCAGATGATAAGGGAAGGAAATAAACAGATATGGCCCTGCCCCGGGTAATACAATCCATGGCAGATAACAGCGACCTAGACAGAAGAAAGCTATGAGCTAAAAAGCTGGTATTTAGACCACAATTTTATTTTCCTTCTTGCCACGCTATCTCCCCAACGAAATTTCTGCTGCCCTAGAGTGGTATTTAGATAAACTGGAATCCAGAAGGAGATGGGTTAACTAATTTTCTCTACAAGAAACACAAGTTATGCAAGAAGGCTGCTTTAATAGAAAGTGACTACAGGAATCCTAAGAAAACCTCTACACAGTCTTAAAAAATTTTTGTTGGCAGAGTTTTACCAGTAGAGAAAATGGATATTCTAAAACAAATCCGTGTAAGCAAGTCCCACATGTGGTCTCAGGCCAAAAGTCCCCTTCACATATGGCAGAAGAAAACCACATAATTCTCCCAACTTTCCCCTTGGCCTGCCTGAGGTCCTTTGTTTGTTGGCACCAGACCGAGGGGGCGGACGCTCAGTCTTGCCAGCAGCCCTCTCTTACTTGGCAGGCCCAGAGCTCTCCAGGCTCAGGATGGATACCAAGGAAGGGCCCAAGGCCAAAATGATTGGAAATAAGGGGAAAGGTTGTTCCTTTGCAGTGGTCGTGACTCAAGGTGATGAAACTGAGACCTGAAACACAGCAATCAAAGATGGAGGGGCAGTAACCCAGCAGGGCTGGATGAAAAGACTATTTGGAGACAGATGGCATTAAAGATTAAAAATATCAGGCTCAAGCGAGATTAATTAAGAATGGCAGGGGCCAGCTGAGCAAGGAACATGTGGGAGGATGTGAATCACATTTGGTTCATAAAGCTAAGGGAGCCAGCACTGGGATTACATAGAGTCCTCCCTGCAGAACACAATGGTATTAACTTAACTTCACCAGGAATATTTATGAAGATCAGCTTAATGGAGGGGCCTCTGTACTTAGCTTTATTATAGTGTTTACTATGACTTCCCTAAGAAAAAAATAGAAATGTATAAAACAGGATTGCTATATATATTTGAATATGATTCGAAGGATTTCAAATACACTTATAGCTCTCACTTTGTAATCTCATATAGTTTTCTTATTGAGGTGAAATTCATAGCACATAAAAGTAACCACTTAAAGGCGAACAAATTCAGTGGCATTTCATGCATTCACAATGTTGCACAGCAAGCATCTCTCTCATTCCGAAATATTTTCATCACCCCAAAAGGAAACCCTGTGCTCATGAAACAGTTACTCCTCATTCTTCCCTCCCCTCAGCCCCGGGCATCTGCTCTGTCTCCATGGATCTATCTATACTCAATATTCCGTGCATGGGAAGTCATGCAATATGTAACCTTGTGTGTCTGGTTTCTTTCCCTTTGCCTAATGTTTTGAAGTTCATTCATGCATCAGAACTTCATTCCTTCCCACAGCTGAGTAATAGTCCATCATATGGACATACCACATTGTGTTTATTCAGCCATCTGTTGATGGACATGTGGGGTGATCCCACCTTTTGGCTATTGTGAATGTTGCCACTGTGAGCGTGCATTGGCATGTACTTGTTTGAGTCCCTGTTTTCAGTTCTTTGGAGGTATAGACCTAGAAGTGGAATTGCTGGATCAGATGGTATTTCACATACTTTAAAAATAAAAGTGTATTGATTATCTAAAAAGTTATTGATATTCATTTGTATCTTTTAAAAAACCTTCCTTCAACCTATCCCCAAAAGGATGCATTATAGAGGAAAAATGCCCTCAAACTTTAAGAACTTATAAAATAAGAAGCCAGAAGCTTCTTTCTTGACACTGCTAACCTGTGGTCCATGAATTATAAATACTGACCCAGGAAATGAATGGACACCAGATAAATGCAATATTTTTTATAAGACAAGAGGAAATACCACAAGAAGTACAAATTTTTATTAGTGCAAAGAGGACAAATAATCTATTATTAGGACCAACCTATTCAACTTAGCATTTGAATAAAATTTTCCTACTTTACCATTTTTTATTTATTAAAACCCTCAATAATTCAGTCAAGTAGGGAAACCTCACTAGGAACCGTGGGGCCTGGCTCTGGAAGCGAGCAACATTTATGAACATCTGGTCTACCTTTCTGCAAAAAATGATTTTGATTTTAAGGATCAAATCAGACAACATTTTGGAAAGTACTTTGAAAACTGTAAATCATTATACAAATGAAATGTATTATTTTTATGAAACTGGTATTCTCTGTTCACAGAATCATGGCTTGGTTACACTGGGAGCCAACTGTTTTCTGTTTTACTGAACAGCCAAGGAAAAGAGGAACAAACTGTCTCTTCTCATCGACATATAAAGAGTTCTGCTATATGTCAAATTATTTAGCAATTATCTTTTTTTTCTTTCCCTAAAAGGCAAAACTTCATGCATACAGTCAGCTGCTGACAGTTTCCTGTCCTTGTCATGAATCACAAGTGTAATTTGATTAAGAGCCTTGATCCTTGAAATAATCCTTTACTGCAAAAGACATCTGAAAGTTTGGCTGTAAAATAAACATCTTTAGTTTCATGTAGGTAACAAAAGGGACATTTATATACTTATATTTTGCTGAAGAGAAAAGTATCCAAATGTTTCAAGTTGAATGTTCAAAAGACAAAAGATCGAATGAAATAAAATATTTAAAGTATTATGTGACAGAGAAAGGCTGAATGTCTATAATATCAAACAGCCCCTCAAGTTAAAAAAAAGAAAAGACAGCTGTAGCAGTTTGATATTATTTTTGAAATACAGATTATGTTTGTAAACTGGTCTGTTCCTCTGGGCATGATAACCCTTTGATTATATTAGATTTGGCTGAGATGACTGATTAAATTATGTTAAAATTAAGGCTCTGATCCAACCCGTCATTAGAGTGTGGCTTAGCATCGAGTTCCAGACCCTTTGGGGATAAAACAGACATCCACACGGAGGTCAATACATGGAGAAGGAGAACACAGAAGCACATACACAGGAAGAGAGAGTGCTCCATAGACACAGCCCCGGAAAGAGAGATGAGCCTGGTAGTCTACAGCTGACCTTGTGGAGAGAGCAGAGCAGCTGAGCCCGGAAAGAAACGAGCCCCGGGGAGAGAGACAAGCCTTACACCAGCCTACAGCTGAGACAGGAAGAAGCTGGGTCCACAGAGCCTTAAGAGGAAGGAGGAGGCTGAATTTTCTCAGATATAGCCTGCCGGCTTGCTTCAACACGTGGCTACAGACTTTGGTGAGGAAGTAATTTTGAGTTGGGCTCTTTAGGGCCATGGAACTGTAAGCTTCCACCCCAGATAAATACCCTTTATAAAAACCAACTGAGTTCTGGTACTTTGCATCAGCACCCCTTTGGCTGACTAATACAGACAACCCAAAATAAAAGTGCACAAATGAGGGAAGCGGGTGTGGCTCAGTGGATAGAGCCCCCGTTTACCATATGGGAGGCCCGGGTTCGCGTCCCGAGGCCTCCTTGTGAGGGCACGCCGGCCTGAGCGGTGCGGTGGGCTGATGCAGCAACCTCACGGCAGGAAGCGGGTGTGGCGCAATGGATAGAGCACCCGTTTACCATATGAGAGGCCCCGGGTTCG
>JAQZBX010021236.1:0-32427 GCA_029593785.1 Cabassous unicinctus
TTTTTTTTTTCTCTAGAACTACTCTCAATGGGAATATACAACAGAGTTTAATGGAAAGATTCATGCTGCAATGAAACTGTTGGCTTCTAGTGAATATCCTTCTATCTTTCTAATTAAGTATTAATCCATTTTTTCTGATTTGTTTAATTTGATTTTTAAAAATATCAGCATTGTTTTAAGTCATCAAAAGAGCAAAGAGGGAAGCAGATATGAAAATTGTAGACCTAGAAAACATATACCTAATATGTATCTGATTAGCAGATATTTGTTCCAAAAACAATTTTCCAAAACATCCATATGTGAATAATTTTTACAAACACACATATACACACGCACACACATCTATATCTCTGAGTAAGACACATGCTATCAAATCCCTTTAAATTGTTGATTTAAATGGAAAGTAGAATGATGGACTTTCAGATTATCTGTCTTATCAATGTGTCTCAAATTCCTCTTTCATATCTAAAAGAAGTAAGGTTGCAAGCTCTGGAAGCTGGAAAAATTCAATATTCCAAATAGCTGCTTCACATCCTGCTTAGAATTGGACAGGGGAGGATGTATAAGCAAATAATCAAATAATTCTAAATTGAAGTCTCCCACAAAATATAGGAAATATTCAGTTCTACAGCTATACAAATTTGTTGATAACGCAGGGGTTGCAAACTTAAAGGCTTTAAAAGGCTATCAAGGGTCCATAAATGTATCAATTATTCTAGGGACATATTGGCACATGTCAAATGTAGAAGGGAAACGTACTCTATGAACAGGGCAGTATACATTTCTTTCCTAAAGTCATTAAAATAAAATAAGTAAAATATACCATACATATACACACATACACACACATATTCACACACACACACCCTGTAGGCCAAATCGAAATTTTCAAATAACCAAGTTGTAATGCCTTATCTAGGATAAAGTGTTCTCTCCCTTAAACAAAACAGTCATGTAGCTTTAATTTGAAATGATGTCTTGAAATGAAGTAATTCATAGTCATTTTGTATTTTCTATTAATTTTCTATTCTATTTGTCATACAGTTAACATTTTCTCCCTGCAATTTGTAAGAATGTTTTAAGAAATTTTTGTTCATTTGATTAAAATCCAGAGCTGTAAAATTCCCTCCATGAATTACTTGTAGCAGTGAAATATTAAGCAGTGAAATAGCAACTGCATAATAGAAATTATGGTCCAGTGACCATGATAAGGAAAGGTCAAAATGAATTGCCTAGAGTTTGTGGGCAGTCTCGTTTGGAATGGAGCATACATATGAGTGGGGACCCAATGGCACAACTTAGGTGTCTTACTGAATAGGTATTATGCATGTATTCGATCAATTTCTAGTACCTCTTTCTTAGCAATGTGATTGTTGGCAAGTTCTTTAAACTCCTCAACACAGGTATTGTGAGAATAGGAAACATCATTTATTTAAGGCACCTAACAAAAAACTTGTCACATAGTAGGTGCTGAGTAAATATTGCTTTCTGTTATTTCATTATTATTATTAGTAGTAGTAGTAGTAGTATTTCATTATTAGTATTATTATTATACCTGCCCAAATACCATATTATTCAACACAACCAGTGGGACAAAACATATGGAAGCATTCAGAGAGCATTTTGCAAAAGAGAAATAATAGTAAGGGCTGGCATTTATTCAGGGGTCACAGTGTGCCAGAAACTTTACAATGTACTTTACATGCTGGAACTCATTTAATCTTCTTATCAACCCTATTAGATTTCCAATTGTACAGAGGAATAATCTGAGCCTCTGAAGATGAAGCATCTTGCTCAAGGTCACATGAATAGGAACAGTAGGACTCGATTTTTAAATCCAGGGAATCTAGCACTCAAATCATGCTCTTACCCAATATCCTATACTGCCTCTTCATGACAAGAGCACAACCATCCCAGATAGGAATGACATGCAGGGCAGATAGAAAAGGAATGGATAAATTTGGATTAAAATAAAAGGGAATAGATTTATTTCCCATAGCCAGTGGATGAGTTTCAATTATAGAAAGAGAAGATAAACAAGAAATTAAATACTATAATTGTGATCTATTACTTAGGGTGTGAGTTGCTTATGCATAAATGCCCTGTACATAGAGATTTCATGCTATCGGGTAGGTCTGTCACTGTCAATTTATTTTTTGTTGTTGTTGCATTTTGCCTTTTTATACAGTCCCAAGGTAAAAATACAAAAAACAAAAAAACCTTTAGCATTGTTGATTTAGTAACCTACTATATTGCACAGTACTGACAATTACAATCATAATTCTGTTACCCCATCAAGGGAATAGTATGCTTTGTTTATACAACGCAGCATTGTGTCACTTGGTGTGGGAATGAGTGTATGTTTGTGTGTTTATGTATTTTCTTCTGGTTATTCTGCTTTTCTGTTTTCCTATACACTGTTTTCTGAGAAAGAAAACAATTTCTTGTGTGGGTACACAAACACACAGTAAACAAGAAAACATAAAATCCCAACAAAATAACACATTTAGGGAATATTCTTTGTTATTATTTATAGTATTCCATCATACTTTGGATTCACAGAGTTTAATCAGTTGCCTAATATTATGGAGTCTTTTATTATAAAATCCCCCTCCAAAACTTATATATTGCAAATACGATTTAATCCATTTCATTTTGTATATTAACAATGACATTAAGTACATTGTTAGGAATTATATTATCATATTTTCCTCAAAGCTGAAAGCTTGGTCACTGAATACTTTAGTGACCTGACTCAGAAGCAGTAAGCAAATCAGGGGCAAAGACTGGACTGCACTCCAAGTTTTCAGACGCCTCACTTACATCACAATTTCTCTGGGCAATAAAGATGAAAGCTGGAGTGACATGTATTTATTAGACCCAATCCATGAATGCTTGAAGAAAAACATGCTCTTTTTGTGCCACAAGCCATTTTAAAGCAGTTTTATCCATATTAAAATGAACAACAAAGGGAATAAGGGTTCTAGTCTCATAGGAGTCATGTTTTCTAATGTTTCTATTAGAAATAAACTCTTACTTCAACTCCACATAGCAAAGCTATTATGAACATGATTTTATGTGGATAAATTACTACTATATTTCAGCTACATTGTAGGTTAAATAGGCTTTTGTGAGCTGTACTGCAGTTATCGTCATCTCATACGCTGTTGCTATTATGGAAAAATGAATTCTGTGTCCAAGATAAAAATTAAAATAAACTTTATCAACATAGAAAATATATTATAGTCTAACCATCTTGATTCCCCAAGGCTGAAAATTTAACTTTGATTGCTTTGGGGCAGAAATGAATATTTTATTTTCATAAGTGTCCCAAACAATGATTTATCTATCTAAATATCTTCCCAATATGTTAGATGGAGATATATTAAATTACCAGTATTTGATTATTTTGACCCAAAAAAAAAGTGGCAATTTCTTATAGTGGGATCTAATATACAAATATGCACTGCCCAAATGTCTACCACGACTTCTACATAAGCATTATCTTTTTTTTTCTTTTTATATAAAGGGAAGAGCTAACAACATACAGCCATGTAATTCAATTTTTACCTTTTTTTATTAGTTTTATTTCCATTCAACCACTATTTAGCATCTCCTATGTACCAGAAACTATTCTTTTTGTTTTGTGGTACTGCTTGTTTACTGAGTACTGTACTATTGTATTAATGCTGTAGGCAGAATAATGCACCCTTTCTCTAAATATTCCCATCCTAATACCCAGAACCTGAATATGTTATATAATTTTGCAGATGTGATTCAGGACCTTGAAGTGGGTAGGATATCTTAGAATATCCAGGTAGATCTGATCTAATCACATTGGTCCTTAAAATAGGAGAACCTTTCTTGGCTGTGGTTAGTGGGAAATGTGACTTCAGAAGGCAGGTCAGAGAGATGCAACATTACTGCCTTTGAGGATGTAAGAGAGGAACTATGAGCTACGAAATGCTCACAGTGTCTCAAATCTGGAAATCACGAGGAAACAGATACTCCTACTGAGCCTCCAGAAAAGAATGCAGTCCTCCCGACACCTTCATTTAAGCCCAGTGAGATCCATTTTGGACTTTTGATCTGAGGGCTGTATGATAATAAATTTATGTTGTTTAAGCTACTATGTTTGTGGCAGTTTGTTATGGCACAATAATTTGTTATGGCAACTTTTGAATAGCACAATTGGTTTATGCATTTACCTCCTGATGGACATTTGGGTTGTTTATAATTCTTGGGTATAATTGATAAACTTGCTATGAACATTAATGTACAACCCTTTGCATGAACATATATTTTTATTTGCTTGAGTTAATTTGTGGGAAATAGAATCACTCATTTCAATAATTAGTGAGTGTATAACTCCATACGAAACTATTAAAGAGTCCACCAAAGTGGTTGCAACATTTTACAATATCAACAAAATATATGAGAGCTCCAGTACATCATGCCGCCAACATGCCATCTTGTCACACTTTTAAAATTTTAGCTATCCAAATGGATGTAAAGTGGCATCATATATATACATATACATATTTTTGGGAGGTACTTGAGATTGAACCCAGGACCTCATATATGGGAAGCAGGCACTCAACCACTGAGCTACATGAGACATCATGTTTTTATACCATTTTATAATGGTTTAAATTCACATACCTTAAAACTCACTAATTTGAAGTGTACAATTCAATGTTTTTGGGTATTTCCACAAATATGTGCAACCATTGCCACCATCAACTTTATGATATTTGCATTTCCCCCCCAAAACTCTGTATCTGTTAGCAGTCATTCCCATTTTTTCCCCAAATCTTTCCTCCAGCCATAAGCAATTTTCTGCTTACATCTACTTTCTAACTACATCTATTTTCCTATTCAGAACATTTCATATAAATGGAATCATACAATGCGTGACCTTTGTGACTGGTTTTTCCAATTAGTGTAATGTTTTCAAGACTCATCTGTGTTGTAGAACATAACAGTAACTGCTTCTTTTTTATTGCCAAATAATATTCCAATATATGGATAAAGCATATTTAATGTATCCATTCATCAGTGTTGGTCATTGGGTTTTTTTCAATGTTAGACTCTTAAGAATAATGCTGCCATGTCTTTTGCATGGAAGTATATAGTTTTCAGTTTTCTTAGATTTATACTAGGAGTGGAATTTCTGGATCATTTGGTAACTCTGTGCTTAAAATTTTAAGGAACTGCCAAACTGTTTAACAAAGTGGCTGTAGCATTTCACACATTCCCACCAGCAATGTATGAAGCTTCCAATTTTTTCACATCCTTGTCAATACTAGTTATTATTAGTCTTTTGATTTCAGCCATCCTAGTGCTGTTAACCAGCATCATGTGGGGTTTTTTTTCACATCATATGGTTTTGATTTATATTTTTCTAATCATTAATGATGTATATCTCTTCATGTGTTTATTTTCCATTTTTATTTCTTCTATGGAGAAATGTCTTTTCAGTAGTTATTTGTAATTTTTATTATTATGTTATTTATATATTCCCAATACATATTTTTTATCAGATATATGATTTGCAGATGTGTTATCCCATTCTGTAGGTTGCATTTTCACTGTCTTCATGGTTCTTTGAAACATAAAAGTTTTTAATTATAATGAATTCCAATATATATATTTTTTTCTGCTGTGCTTTTCATGTAAAATCTAGTGTCATGGAAATTTCTCCTGTTTTTTTTTTTTAATAATAGCTTTATAGTTTTAGTTCTTATGTATATGTTATATTTTAAGTTTATTTTGATGTAAGGATGAGTAAGGATGGACTTGAACCTCATTCTTATGCCTGTGGAGAGCCTGGTATTACCCCCAGTCATAGGCAAGCAATAATCTACTTTCTCTCTACATCATTACCATTTGAATTTTCTCGGCACTCTTGTAAAATATCAATTAATGGTTTATTCCTGGACTTTCAGTTTTATACCATTGATCTATTTGTCTATTATAATGCCATTACCATATTGTCTTTATTAGTATAGCTTTGTAGTAAGATTTTTAAAATAATTAATTAAAAATTAATAATGAATTTTTTTATTTTAAAAGAAGCTTTAGATTAGATAAATGCTACATAAAAAATATAAGGGATTCTCATATGCCCCACTCCCTCCCCCTTCCACACTTTCCCACATTAACAACATCCTTCATTAGTGTGGTACATTTGTTGCAACTGATGAACCCATATTGAAGCATTGCCACTAGCCATGGACTACAGTTTACATTATAGTTTACACTTTGTCCCACACAATTTCAATGTCAGGAAATGTAAATCTTTCAACTTTGTTCTCAAGATTATTTGGCTATACTTGGTCCTATGAATTTACACATGAATTTTAGAAGCAAATTAGCAATTTCTACAAATAAACCTCCAGCTTCAATTTGATAGAGATTGTATTATTCTGAAGATCAATTTGGGGAGTATTACTTTCTTAACAGTATTATATCATCTGCCAATGTCTTTCCATTTACTTAGGTCTTCTTTAATAATCTTTCCACAATATTTTGCAGTTTTCAGTGTGCAAGTTTTGCACTTCTTTTGTTAAATTTATTCCTAAATATCTTATATTTTTCATGCTATTGTGAATGGAATTAATTTTCAAATTTCATTTGAAATTTAAATTGTTCATTCCTAGTCTTTAGAAATACAATTGGTTTTTGTGTGTTGCTCTTGTTTCCTGCAACCTTGCTCTACTCATTTATTATTTTTGATAGTTTTTAGTAGATACCTTAGGATTTTTTTACATATATCAAATCTTGTCATCTGCAAATAAAAATAGTTTTACTCCTCCCTTCCCAATATGGATGTTTTGTATTTCAATCTTTTTTTCTGCCTGATTTCCCTGGATAGAACCTCCAGAACAACATTTAATAGATGCAATGAGAGTGGGCATCCTTGTATTGTTCATGAACTTAAAGAGAAAGCATTCAGTATTGCCACATTAAGTATAACGTTAGATGTGCATTTTTTGTAGATGCAATTATCAGGTTGAGGAAATTTCCTTCTATTCCTAGTTACTGAGTGTTGGATTCTTTCAAATGCCTTTTCTGCATCTATTGAGATGATCATGACTTTTTTGAGATTAATATGGATGTCCAGATGTTCAAACAACCTTGCATTCCTGGGTCATGGTTCATAATTCTTTTTATATGTTGCTGATTTGTTTCACTAGTATTTTATTGAGGATTTTTGTGTCTATATTCATGAGGAATAATGGTCTGTAGTATTCCTTTGTAGTTACATAGTTGCCTGGATTTGGTTTCAGAGTATTACTGCTCTCATAGAATAAATTGTCCCCTTCTTGTCTATTTTTTTTGGGAGGAGGGAGGTGGTTGGGGAATCTTTGTGAAGAATTTGTGTTAATTCTTCATATACTTTGTTAGATTTACCTATGAAGCCATTCAAGCCCAGGTTTTTGTTTATGGGAAATTTCTTGATTACTAATAAAATTTTATTACTTGTTATAAAAAAATTCAGATTTTCTATTCTTGCTTGAGTCAGTTTTGATAGGCTGTATCCTTCTGGAAATGTGTCTAATTTATCCGAATTACGTAACTTGTTGGCATACAGTTGTTCATAGTATTAAATTTGATGCTTTTTATTTCTTTAAATTCAGTAGCAATGTCCCTTCTTTCAGGCCTGATTTTAGTAATTTGAATTTCTCTTCTTTTTCCTTTGTCAGTCTGGTTAAAAGTTTGTCAATATTGTTTATCTTTTCAAAGAACAAACCTGGTTTTGTTCAGTTTCTCTATTGTTTTTCTAATTTGCATATAACTTATGTCTTCCTTATTTTAAAAATTATTTTCTTCCTTCTCCTTGAATTGCATTTATTTTCTCTTTTATTTTTATTTTCTATTAAGGTGGAAGGTAAGGCTTTTATTTGAGAAAGTTATTCTTTTATAGTATAGGTGTTTACTGCTATAAATTTCCCTATAAACACTGTTTTACTCTGTCCCACAATTCTGGTATGTTGCATATACATTTTCATTCATCTCAAAATCTTTTCTAATTTCCTGTTTTTTTGACCCATTGATTATTTAGGACTATGTTTCATTTCCACATATATCTGTCAATTTCCCATTATTCCTCCTGTTTTTAATTTATAACTTAATTCCTTTGTGGTTACCAAATATTCTTTGCATGATTTAACTAATTTGAAATGTAATGACACTTGTTTCATGGCCAAGCATATGATCTTACCTAGAAAATGTTCCAAGTCATTGAGAAGAATATGTACTATTTTGCTTTGAGATGGAGTGTTCTATAGATGACTGTTACATCTAGTTTGTTTATAGTATTGATAAGTATTCTATACCTTGTTGATCTTCTGTCTATATGCACTGTTATATGCACTATTGAAGAATCCAACTGTTATTGCTGAGTTTTATATTTCTCCCCTGCATTATACTAGTTTTCCTGTATATATTTTTGGGCTGTTCTTAGGTACATATATATTTATACTTGTTATTATCTTCCTAGAGGAGTAACACTATTATCATTACAAAATATGCCTCTTTATCTTGATTTTAGTATAGTGAGTTTAGCCTTATTAATTGCTCTTTGCATAATAAATCTTTTCCACTCTTTTTCTTTCAATCTCTTTGTAGTTTTGTATCTGAAGTGTGTCTTGTGCAGATAGCAGAGTTGGATTTTTTGTTTTTGTTTTTATCTTGGTCCCCTCTGACAATCTGTGTATTTTGGTTAGACTATTTAATCTATTCACATTTCATGTTATTATTGATATGTTGGACTCATTTTTGCCATTTTCCTTTTTGTTTTCTTTATGTCCATGCCTTCTGGTTCCTCTGTTTCTTCTTTACTGCTTTCTTTTGTATTAATATTTTCTAGTGTAACATTTTAATTCCTTTAATATTTTCACAGTAGTTTTTGAGTTAATAACTTAGTGTTTGCTCTAGAATGTATAATATTACCTTAATTTATCAGAATCCACTTCAAATTTATATTAATCTAGGGATATGTAAAAATGTTACTCATATATAACACTATCTCTTCTTTCCCCTTTTTGAACTATTATATTATACATATTACATCTATATATGTTAGAAACCCAAGAATATATTGTAATAATTATTTCTTTAATTAATTTTATGTCTTTTAAACACCCTGAGAGAAGAAAAGCAAGTATATATTTACAGGCTTGTTTATATTTACCCCTATTTATGGTTTCTTTTAGATTCCTGTGTGTTCAGTTTAAACATCTGCTGTCATTTCCTTACTCCAAAAGAGTTTTGTTCTCAGCCACCTAATTTGTACTGTTATTTCATATAATTATATACACATTATTTTGTGCAATTGCTTTTTAATCAATTGCGAAGGAGGAGGGATATGTAATTATATTGTCTTTTATAATACCTACTAATTACCTTTAGCAGAACTATTTATTTTTTCCTGTGAATTTGAATTAATTCTGGTACACTTGCTTTAGTACTTCTTGTAAAGCAAGAATTCTAGAAACAAATTATCATACTTTTTGTTTAGTTTTCAAAATCTGCTAATGTCTTTATTTTACATTTATTTTTTAATTAAACATTTTATGTTGAAATGTTTTCATATTCACATGTTTATGAAATAATACAGATCATATATTTGATTTATCCTGTTCCCCATGGTAACATTTTACAAATTATAGTACATTATAAAAACTAAATATTGACATTGATATGGTCAAGATATATAACATTTCTTTCACCACAAGACTCCTTCATGCTATCCTTTAATAGCTATACACTGCAAACCCTCCTTAATCCCTTACAACCACTAATTTACCTCCCAATTCTATAATTTTGTCATTTCAAGCATGTTATACAAATAGAAACATACAGTATGTAATTTTTCATATTTACCTTTCTCCCCTCAGCATTATTTTCTGGAGGTTCTTCTAGTATGGCTGTATCAATAGTTCATTCCTTTTCCCCTTATAATATGAATTGTATTCCATGATATGGAATTAACACAATTTGTTTAGCCATTCTTGGTTGAGACATCTGAGATGCTTGGAACTAATATGAATAAAGATACTGCTAATATTCATGTACAGTTTTTATTCAGTAAAGAAGTCAGCATTGTGGGGGAATAAAGGCCCAGGAATGTAATCACTAGGTTGCATGATAGTTTCATATTTGGTTCATTTAGAAATTTCCTAACTGTTTTCCAGAATGGTGGTACCATTTTATATTTGCAGAAGCAAAGTAGTAGTAATCCATTTTTTCTCTATCCTCAAAAGAATTAGCTGCTGTCATTATTTTTTTAATTTAGCCACTCTGATAGGTAAGTAGTGATATCTTTTTGTGGTTTTAATTTGTATTTCCATATTCGATAATGATATTGAGTATTTTTGCATGTGCTTATTTCACCTCTGTATATCCTCTTCAGTGAAATGTCTCTTTATGTCTTTTGCCCTGTTTTTAATTTGAGTATTTGTTGTTTTACTGTTGAGCTTGAGTTTTTTCTCCATGTTTTTTCTTACAGGAGTTACAGATTTACAGAAAAAACATGCATAAAATACGGAGTTCCTATATATCACCCTATTATTAACACCTTGCAAATGTGTGATATGTTTGTTAAAATCCATGAAAAAAGCATTTTTACTGTTGAATTTTGAGAGTTCTTTTTATATTTTAGTAACTATTACCTTGCTAGATGTTGGTTTGCAAATAGTTTCTCCCATGCTGTAGCTTGTCTTTCTTCCTCTTAACAGGCTTCTTCACAGAGTAGAAGCTTTTAATTTTGATGAAGTCCAATGTATCACTTTATTCTCTTAGGGATCATGCTTTTTGAGTCAAGTCCATAGATTCTTTTTTAATTACCAGATCTCAAATATTTCCCCCATGATAATATTCTGAAAGTCTTATAGGTTTATATTTCAAATTTAAGTGTGATCCATTTTTAGTTCAATTTTGTATAAGGCATGAAACATAGGTTAAACTTTTTCCTCCCATATGGGTGTCCAATTGTTCCAGCACCATTTGTTGAACATGCTGTCTTTTATCTACTGAATTGCTTTCTCAGCATTCTCAGAAATCAGTTGGGTATACTTGTGTGGGTCGATTACTGCATTACCTATTCTGTTTCATTGATCTATGTTTACATTCCTCTGCCAATACTACACAGTCTTGATTATTGTACCTATATGATAAATCTTGAAATTGGGTTTATTGTTTCAGCCCACTTTATTCTTCTTTTTCCTAACGTTTTTTACATATTTTATTCTTTTGCTTAAATGTTACAATAATCTTATCAGTTTCTACAAAATATTTTGCTAGGATTCTGAAAGTAACTATTTTTTAATCAGTATTTCATTTTGGGGAGAATTAGCATCTTTCTTAGGTTGAGAATTTCATACCATGAATTTGAACTTTCCCTCCATTTATGTATATCTTCTTTGATTTGATCCATTAGAATTTTTTAGTTTTAAGAATTAAAAGTCCTGTACATATTTTGTTTTATTAACACCCACAATTTTTATTTTTGAGTAAATGTAAATGATACTGTGTTTTTGTTATAATTTAGTGTACACATGCATATGGACCATACCAAGGAACCAAGAGAGTCTACAACTTCAAGAAAGAGAGTCCCATCCATCTGCCCAATGGGATGGAAGCCCTCTCTCAATTAGAGGTGGAGTGGACATCACCATCCCAAAATCCTCAGGATTGGGGAATGAATTATGAACTAAAGTAGACTTACTGTTATTCTACTATAGACTTATTGTGATTCTAGCAATGGAAGAAATTATATCATTGATGTGAAGGCAGTGGCCACTGGAGGTTCTGAGGGCAGGGAGAGGGAAAAACAGATGTAATATGGGGGCATTTTTGGGACTTGGGAATTGTCCTGAATGACACTGCAATGACAGATGCAGGCCATTATATATCTTGCCATAACCTACAGAATTGGGTGGAGTAGAATGGCTATTCTCTAAATGTTTTTCATCTTGCTAGGTTGCCTTTCCCTGATCCTTAGATTAAAGGAAGGGAGTATGCTTTTGTTGTAACTTTTTTCTGTCTTTTCCTGTTGATTTTTCTGAGTTCCATCTTCTCCAATACCCAGTCTGGGATATATAAGGGAAAATGAAAACTCAGGGAAGTTCACACTATGTTGTTTTTAGGTTTCAAGGTCCCTAGCTGGTCTGCTTTTCTTAATCCATCTTTCAGAGGTGTCTTTATGTTTAAATATAAATACAAAAGCCCAGAGTTTTGATTAGTATTTAGCATGAGGAACAGGGAAGTGTATGTCTACTTGTATTAATTTTTGAGGGATGAATTTTATTGATAAAAGATTCTGAGTTGACATTTTTTTCTTCCAGCACTTTGAATACTTCATCCCTTATCTTCCAATTTCCATTGTTTCTGATGAAAAGTCAACTGTCGATCTTTTGTGGTTCCCATTAACATGATGAGTTGTTTTTCTCTTTCTGCCTTCAATATTTTCACTTGTTCTTGGTTTTCAAGGTCTTTACCATGAAGAGTCTCTTTGTAGAGCTCTGCATTTATCCTACTTTGAGTTCTTGGATGTGCAGATTAAAGTTTTCCCTCAAATTTGAAAAATTTAGCTATTATTTCTTCAAATATATATTTTCTTTTCCTTTTTCTCTCTCTCCTCCTTCTGGTACTTCCACTACATACCATCACATGGTGCAATAGCATATATTGATGCATTCAATGGTGTCCAATGTTTCTATATAGCTCTATTTATGTTGTCTTAATTTTTTTCTCTCTGTTCTTCAGACTGTATAATTCCTATTGCTCTATCTTAAACTCTGTTTCTTTCTTTTGTCAGTTAAAATCTACTGATTAGCCCCATTAGTAAATTTTTCATTTCTGTTCATATAATTTTCAACTTGACAATTTCCAACTGGAATTTTTTAAAATAATTTCTATCTCTTCAATGATATTCTCTATTTGATGAGGTATGCCTTCCTTGCTTTCTTTAGATATTATTTCCACTTGTTCTTTCAATACATTTGTAATATCTGTTTGAAGTCTTTTTCTGTTAAATCCACATATGGATTCCCTCAAAGGTAGTTTAATTCCCTGTATGTGAGTCACACATTCCTGTTTCTTAACATGTCCTGTAATTTTTAGTTGGAACTTTTAAATAATATATTTAAACAACTCTGTATATGACTTTTATATTTATTTACTGACTTGGCTTCACTAGTTCCGCAAAGTCTATTTCACTCAAAGTATGAAGCTTTTGACGTTAGTCTTCAGAACTTTGGGTATGTGCAACATCTCCATGAAGAGAAGGACTAGATGAGTTTATTCTGTTGCACACTTCAGCTAGTACTGGAGTAATAGCACTCAATAATCAAAAACAATTACTTTGAAAGAGTATGGAATGGTGCTAATAGTTTCTAGCATACCATGTAGCATGTCTCATCAAATTAGTAAACATTTTGATCTTATTTCCAAAAGCTTTGATTAGCCATCTAGGTCTACTTTTGGTAGAATTTCTTGGTCTTCTTTTCTTTTCTTTTAAAAAAATCATACTTATTTAATATCGGCCATATGCAAAAGGCTGTTCATCAATCGCATTGCAATTTTAAACTTAAAATTTATATTTTACATCTTCATGCTCCCTCTTCATTAATGTCTGCTCCACTTTAATAAAAGCAATTTCCTCTTGAATCATAGAGGTGGGCTTGAGAAATTTTCTAAATTTTCTTCTGTTGCTTATATTTTTAAAAAGATATTCATTCTGTGCTGGGGAAGTCATGGTCATGCCTAATGGCCATCTCCCAACCCTCACCTACCCACTTCCTTTTCTTTGTGTGCAGATGTTTCCCTATGTTTCAATTATGCAGCCAACATTAGGTCTAATGGAATGACCTGACCTTACTTTAAACCCAAAGCCAAGAACAAGCAGACCCAGCTGCTTGCAAGGGTGGGAACTCTGCATATAAAGTGCTTGATACATGCTTTTTGCCCAGTGGCAAGTCCCCTAGCATGTGTAAATAACCAACAGTCAAACAGCACAGGGTCTCTCTTTGTCATGAACTAGGGCGTGCAGAACCGCCATCCGCTAACACCAACCCAAGTAGTTGGTCTCCCTGGGATCATATAGCAACTCCTTCCATTTTCTTATTATTTGAACAGGGATCAGCAAACTATGGCCTATAGGCCAAATTTGGCCTTTGGCCTATTTTTGTAAATAAAGTTTTATTGGAACAAAGCTATACTCATTTTTTTTTAACACAATGTTTATGATTTCTCCACACCACAAAGGCAGATTTGACTAATTGTGACAAATACTTTCTGACCCACAAAGCCTGAAGCATTTACTATCTGGCCCTTTACTGAAAAATTTGGTGAAACCCTGCTTAGAAAATTGTATTCTTTTATAAAAATCCAATGCTTTTACTAAAGTAGATAATATTTTCTGTTAATTGCCCTTACCGAGGGGGTGATTCCAATATTGGAAGTTGAAATGCCCCTTTCTACAGATAATTGGATTCCTCTCTGAACCTATGAAGCTAAAACATTGTTAACAGGATGTAATTCAGATTTATTTTTTTATTTGGAATATCAAATATCAAGTAATGGATGAAGTATAGAAACAAGGATTGAATCAGAGTCAGAAACAGCCATGGCCGGGATCTTTAGCTTTATAGAAAGAGAGTATTTTCCTCATTTAGTTTAGCCCCCAAATTTATTTGGGGCTGAATCTATAGTCTTTTCCATACTATTAGTATGTGGCAGCCACAACAATGCCCCTGTTCTGTCTTTATATGACCTAAATGGAAGTGGCACTTCCCATGGTAAGTGTAATACTGATGTGTTCCATGTTACCCAAGGGCCTAATTTCCATCCCTGCCCTTACATATTTCAGTTAAGATTCCTCTTGTACCTACTTTCCTAGGCATGCTTCCTTCATACGCAGGTACTAAGAAGGTGAATTGGTAAGCAGATGTTACCATTTTCTAGTTTCTAGGGCTGTCTTTATTTTTCTCAATGCAATTTAAGAAAAAAGAAAGTACTGTTGGATCTTTTCAATGGAAATATTGAAGTGAGCAGGAGAATACATCCATAGGTTATCATCTTGCCAGAAGTCCGCAGCATGTTAAGAAACAGAGAGAGTGAGAGTGAGAGCGAGAGAGAACATGGGAGTGAGAGACTGTGACATTTATAAGATATAAACAATGAAAGACAGAAAAGAATAATAAATAAGCCACCAAAGAAGTAAAATTTTGATAGTCAGGGACCTCTAACATCATCAATGCCAAAAAGCAGGCATTGCCTGGTAGGGTTCAACTGGGTCATGCATCATGAGAATAGAACACATGAGAAGTGGCACCCTTTCAGAGTGCATTTTTGTGTCTCTTGGGCTCATGCCAAAGCTCATTTGACCTCAAAAGAAAAGGAAAACCCAAAGAGAAGCATTTACCCACAAGAAATACCAAGTAAATTACAGCTTATGAAGGAAGAAGCAAATCTCATTTGTCCGCCAAAGTGTGTCTTCAGCAAAACAAATACAGCAAATAATCAAAGCCATTTGTGACCCATGTATGAAGTCTATCTGGGGGGCTGTTTTGTTTTGCATGTCCCAATTCAATCTCACATTATCCCAGGGCACATAACAGATTTGGATAAAATCAGAAACCATTCACACCTGAAATATAACATCTATAGAACTTGTTTTCAATAATGTTTGGGTCATGGATTCCTTTGGGAATTTATGGAAGCTATGGAGCTTTATTCCAGAAAAAAAAAAGTGTTTACAATTTTAGGAATTTCAAATATCTCTTTTAGTCCAACCCTTGTTCTAAAGACTAAAAATACAAAAAACAAAGAACATGGAATAGTGGAATATTCTCCATGTTCTCATTACAATGCTTTATATCTCTCTTTAGAGTGGCATTTTTCTACAACAAACCATAATGATAATTTTTCACTCATGCCAGATATTACTTAACAATTTTGTCCTAAATTCTATTTGTTTTTGTTGTCATTGTCATTGTTTTAAATCAAGATATTTTAATATCTTCCTCCCATTGTTGTCTTTGGGAACCATACTACCCATTTGTCCTTTGTTTGCTGCATTTAAATTCTGAGCACAGAGTGAAGATAGAAGGAAGAATAGATTATTAATAGATATCTAAACTAACCTTACACTCTAGTTCAGCATTTTGTATCCTAATAACATGAGATATTTTAAAGACTTCTAACTTGAGGGAGTAGTTTGTATATTAGATCAGATTCATTTAGAAATGATCTTCTGATATCCGTTTAAATCAAATTCTCTTTTCTCTCACAGATTATGATACTGAATTGCAGGGCTTCAAATTGTAGTGGCACTTTATACTGATCACAGTTAAGGCCATCACAAGAATTCACAGACCTAAATCAATCATACTGTTTCCTTTAATGTATTTTTTCACTTCTCAAACACTTTATTCATCTTCATTGCTATTACCATATGACAATCTATGATTATCTCCAGCCTGCTTAGTAGCTTTCAGAATAAGTGTAAATATATCAATATGATTGTTAAAGCCTTTCAATAAATACTTTCTAATTTCTTCATTTTCATGTTTATATTGTTTCTCTGCTAAAATACAATTAAGAGGACATACCAAAATTCTTGATCTATAATGAAATTTAAAATATCAATGATATAAAGTATAATTATGGTTCCAGTTTACTCCCTTTTCAATACAAGCTTCTTTATATAACTTGTAAAATGTTTATTAATCCTACTCTTGTATAAAAAGATGCCACCCTTTTGTAGAATATAAAAGTGGAGGAGTGTGGAGGAAATACTCTCACTTTCTAGCTATCAGTCTTTACCAAATTCTGATATGAACTCACCGAGTTTGACCTGAAATTGAAGTAAGTCAAATCAAATTCTAGAACTGAACAATAAGTAGCAACTATTTAGCTATTATTTCCTCTATTATCTAATTGGTCTGGTTCAGAAAATCCCACCTCAATTTTTTCTTACTTTTAACAGAAACAAAATCCTATACAATATTTATTAATTGAAAGTCCCTGGCCATATTCCCATTAAATTAAAGGTGAAAATACATAAATAATATTGGTTTGAATGTTTATTAGTCTTGACTTTTTTAGATGAGAGCTGTAAAATTTTTCAAATGATTTAAGCAAATACTAAATCATTATATAAGCAAACAAAACCAAAACGAAGATATTTTGGATCGAATAACTGAAAAGTTCAGTTAAAGAACAATTTAGACATTACTACATATCAGAGCTCAGTGTCATGTCTCAATCTCCCTCCCTCCATCTTTTGGCCATGTGTTTCTCTATGTTTGCTCTATTTTCAAATGTTTTCCTTTTTGGGGACAATATATCCCACAGGAGCTCCAGGCTACATTCAGTCCTCCCAGGAATACCCAGTGGAAAAGGCAAAAGAATACAAATAATATGGAGTAATGCAGAACACAGACACAGAGCATACACTCTACACACACGCACACACAAACCAAAAACACACTAAAACACCAAGGACCCAGGATCGAGTTTTACTGGGCACTAAGATCATATGCTCACCTTTAGGGTTATGAGAACAGAGTTACAGTCCAGTAGAACTTCATTAACTGAGATTGCTGAAGGGGTAATTCCCCAAGAAAAAGTTGGATCATGTTAATAAAACAAGGGTAAATATATACAAGCAGGGAAAACACTACATATGCAGAATTGGTTTTCTATCCCTTGACATGTACTCTCCTGATATTATTCACTTTTTAAACTATAAACTCAGACATAATGAGCCATTGTAAGTTCCTTAAATATGCAATGTTCACTTTTATATCTGGCATATTGAAAGTTCTATTTATTTCTCCTGGAACATTCTCCTTTTTCCCTTTGCCTGGCTAAAGCTCAATTATCTGTTTTACATATATATATATATATATATATATATATATATACACACATATACATATATATATTTTATATATTTTGTGCCTAGCACAAAAGTAGATAATCAATAAACATTTTTTTATAATTGAATGACTGAATCATCTGAGTAACTGTTAAATCCTCAGAAACTGGCCCTCCAATTTATGATCACTACAAACAGGAAGGGGTTTTAGGTAAATGATCCAATCCATGATACTTGGGATCACTTGGCTTTCAACACTAGGATCATTCTCTGATCACAAGGGTCAGCTGAAATACATAAACTAAGCTGTCTCAATAGATTGTCAATAATAAGCACTTACACACAGGAATGTTTTCCAGGTAATTAAGATGTCCATAATAGAAATATTTTTCACTATGGACACTACTATAACCTCTTATAAATCACAACAAAACACTCAAATCCAGCCACAAATGGACAAGCACAAAATATCTCAGCCCCCCTGAGTTCCATTGAGAAACCATCACAAATATACGGGCTTCATTATTGAAATTCACTTCACTCCAGTCATTCCACAGAGAAGTGACAAAAAAAAAATTAAGAAAAACAACACTAAAATACAAGTTGCAGAGCAGCCAAACAAGTAATATGTTTATATTATTTTGTTGGTTATGTGTTAGTTCTCCCCAACCGCCCTCACCCTATATTTGTGTCCAACTACTGCCACAGATACAGTAGGAATACCATCCCCTTCATACTTAGCTTTAATTCTCAGAGTCTCCTCTGGTCCTTTAGGGGCAGTGGTTCCCCAAAGTTCTTATGTAATGCCAAAATTTCTACATGCCTTCTTGATTTTTTTTCACAGTGACCAATATCAGAAGTTGAGCCCAACAATATTACAAACTGGCATTGACTTTCTGAGTTCAGAAGCAAATCTACCCTCTCTGAAACCCACTCAAAATTTTCCCTTACCATCTGGAGTCCTTCAGGAGTTACTTCCTTTTGGCTTGGATATGACTATTTGTCTTTCTGTTGGCTTTGATATCTGATGGCCAAAGTCCTCAGGAATCATTATCAGTAACATCAGCAAGAACAATTTCTTTGGAGGTTTCATCAACACCAAATTCAATCTTCATATCAACCAGTGTTCAGTTCTGGGGCACCCAGAATTTTTTCAATATTTCAAAAATTGCCTGTATATCATGTTGCATGATATGCCTTTCTGTTTGGCTTATAACAAGTCCAACTAAGCAAAATTTTGCTGCAATTAGCTGTTCCTCTGACCACCATGGATCATTATTGGCATCATCTTTGAAAAACATCTCCACTTAAGGTGGATAAAACTTATTTCTACAAACCCATTTAATTGTAATCATTTCACTCAAGGGTTAAATGAAAGTTGTCTGCCCACACTTTCTAGTGAAAGCAGTTTTGATATTTGCTTCCTGTAAGGACTGAAAAATACAACTGCTAATTTTATTTGAGATTGCAGCTTTTCCTTCCAGGAGATTCTTTCCAGCTGCATTTCTTGCAGTAATCTGTTCCTTGGACTGCAGAAGGACTATCTAACAATTCATAGACTTTTTTTAAAACCATTATTGAGCTTTTTAACAATATTCAGTATAGTTTACAGGTACAGGTATTCTCATCTTGGGAAAAATTCTGGTCCAATGATTTGAATTTGTGGAGTTGTTGCTTAATATAATTTGAATCTCTCTGTTGAGTCCTTTTGATCCTCCTCTGTCACCACTATCCTGAGCAGGCCGCGGCAGCACACATGGTGGGAACCTGGGGAAAAAAGAAAGAAAGAACGAAAGAGAAAAAAAGAAAGGAGAGGTCATCGAGGTTCCCTGAGGTTCATGCCTAGAGAACTACTGCAGTAGCCAAGCGCAAATCCGGACGGTCTCTGCAGACTGTGGATAAAATGATATTTTAAAATAAGTTTTACTCAATAATAATTTACAAATTTTATCCTTGTAATATTATTTTTTTAAATTTCTATAAATAAATAAGAAAATTTAAATTGCTAGTGAGTAGATTTAGTATGATTTGTGCTTTGTAGTTATCAACTTAAGCATTTGCTGATTATATTTTTTTAGTTTTGATTCATAATTTGGAACCATATACTTTTTTTTCAAATACTTCATAATTTCGTAGGTGCTAACAGACCCCATAAGCTCTAATAAGTGTGCCATGAATACCCAAATGAGACGATGGCCCTGATATTTAAAATGACTTTTTTACACCATCCTTGCTCTTGCAGCAGTGCAGGTTTCAATAAATAGTGTTCGTAAAATGTATTGATATCTTAATAAGTAATTAGAAGGATTGATATTTGAAAATCATAAAACAAAAAGGGGCTCAGTGTCTACCACAATTTGGATGCTCAGTAGATATTTGGTAAATAATGGAATGAATTGCATTACTTGCAGAGAAAACAACTTAATTCATTTTTGCTGCTCCTGTCTCCTTTAGTTAATCTCCTTTGCCAGAACTACATTTTTTCTTAGTCTATTTCTGCCATATTCCTAAGTGGGATGGCTATATAACAGCATTTCTCCAACATATTTGTTTACCTATATATATAAATATATTTAGGATGTGTTAGTCTGTGATGTATCAATGCTTGCCATATCAACAATAAAATTCTAATATTACAGTATCTGGGGCCTACTAAGAAATAAGTGCTTTTCCTATTGCAGATGAGGGTCACTCATTTTTGATACTTCTAAATTTAATTTGAAAACTAATAATCAGTCTTATGATTTTCTAAACAAAATTTATTGTTTAGTTGTTAAAACACCTGAGGTGTAGCTTGGTGGAGATGACTGCATTACACAAAAAAGCAAAATCATTTGGGTGCAAGGTTTAAGACGTAAATATCTTGGTAATAATTGATCAAAGGGAACTCGCTGAAATCTGCACCTTTTAGCTTTTAAATTATTTGCTTTCAGAATCATTTTTTAAAAGCCTGTACTTGTGGACTAAAATATCCACACTAAACCTCAGCTTTTTCTTATTAAATTTTAAAGAACATATTAGAGAAATACATTTTCTTTTTTTCAAAATCTTAAATATCAATAACATAAAAAATGAACAGGCCAGTCCAACTCCAATGGGAACTTTTCTTCTAAAGTAGATCAATGAAGATACTAGCTAAGTTCCCAAGAAAAGAAAAATCATTCCCCTGCTAGGGGATCTGCATTTCAACATGCTGTTTATATGTTTAGTCAAACTGAAAACTGCTAAATGCTGTGGTTTTACCTTTTAAATTGTCTCAAACAATTTCTTTCCTTAATAAAGATGCACTTTAAAACTCCCATGTATTTTTGCCTTTTCATATTTAAGGAAAATGTTTGGTGCATGTAAAACATGGAGCAATACAAAATCCTCAAGAGTACCTTAAACTGAAGTAAACAATGCATTCCAGTTAACATTTTACTTTCAAGGCTAGTAGCAACAAAATATGACTTAAGAAATGGGAAACTAGGTCATACAAGGTTTTAGATCAGTATAGTCTCCCAATGCATATATGATAACAGAAAGATATCAAAATACATTGACAGAAATTCTTCCCTCAAACGCTATCTTATGAAGCATCAGAAAAATCAGCAGTGAACCAATAGTGGCAAAGTACTTTTCCAGGGCACTCAATGATGCAGTTACTTGGACGGAATCAATAAGATAGAAAGATGAGAGAGTTAAATGTTTTCTAGCTATGGGGTAAACTTCTTAATCTTCCTTAAAAGTCTCTTGTGGTTACCTAGTAGAACTACAAAACTTGGAAACCTTCTCTAAGTTGCCACAGGAGAAAGATGCATGCCTGTGAAGGCTAATTCTGACACAAACCTATTGACTGGGAGCATAGCACAGTTGAAAGAGAGAGGACATTGGGGTCATTGAAATCTTAACTGGAATCCTGCCTTTCTCAAATACTTCTCTGCATGTTTTGAGGAAATTAACTATTTGAGACTTGGTTTCCTTACCTATGAAATAGAGATAATAGTATGTACATAATTAGACTGTTTTGAGAAGTAAATAAGACAACATTAAAAATCTGCCAAGTAATTCAGTGAAAGGTAAGGCTTCCAACATTTTAAAAAATAAACTCCAAATTATGTAATTTTTAAAAAATATTTTTATTTTTTTATTTATTGCTCCTCCCCACCCCACCCCCATTGTTTGCACTCACTGCTCTCTGTGTCTGTTCATTGTGTGCTCTCTGTGTCTGCTCTTCTTCTTTCAGGAGTCACTGGGAACCAAACCCGGGACCTCCCATGTGGGATGGAGGTGCCCAATCGCTTGAGCCACATCTACTCCCTGCTTGTGGTGTCTCTCGTTGTGTCTCCTCCTTGCATCATCTTGTTGCATCATCTTGCTGTGTCTTCTTTGTTGCGTCATCTTCATTGCGTCTTGCCGCACCAAGCCTTCACGTCAGCTCACTGTCTTGCTCGTCTTCTTTAGGACACACCTAGAACTAAACCCGGGACCTCCCAAGTGGGAGCTGGGCACCCAACTGCTTGACCCACATCTGCTCCCCCAAATTATTTAAATTTTAATGGTTCCAATTAATCATTGTATAAATTGACTTTGCAAAAAATATTACATTAGCACCATATGAGATAAATTATAAAGGCTTGGGCTGCATAAAATAGCTCGAAACTTCAGGGAAAGATTCCACTGATGTCAGATTTTTTGGAGGGAGGGCAGAGATGAAAAGGGTAACTTTACTCCTTAGGTTGAATTAGCCAATTTCTTAGGAATTATATAGCAAACAAACTAAGCTGATATAAAGGTAATTCCTATAACTCTGGTCCCATCACATGTGTTTGGCTGGTAGTGTGTTGAGCTATTTTAAAGTTATTCTTATTTCTGAATTTTCATATGACAGCATTGAAATTATTGGTATTTTCACCACGTTTTCCATCTCCTCATCAAATTTATTATTTTTCTTTTCTAAAGATCACCTCTCCTCTACTAAGATATCTAGATGATACAAAAGGAGAAAGCCTTCTACTGAAAATGGCAAAACACAGATATACTTCTAGTTAATATGCTTTCCCTGTAAACATCAAATAATACATATGTGCAAATGTAACATATTTGTTAAAAATGCCTTGCCAATCAGGACTTTGATATTTTATTCTGTAATAGAAATCCAGAAGGTATTTGTCATGACTAGATCTATTAGCAACCTGTTCCACATACCTATCTGCCTTTCAACATCTATGTTAATGCACACTGCCTTCTCTCTTACTATGATTAAACCATCTATGGTCTTAGCAAAGGGCAACCTTCCACTTGTACAATAGAACCCTACTCCTCTCACCTACTTAGAGATATTACTTTAGCAATTATCCCTCTCACTCTTTTCTGAATCATCTTTTTTCCCATGTCTCTACTGGATCATTCTCATCAGCATATGAACATGCACTTATATCTCCCATGAAATAAAATAAAATACACCTTCTAACACCAAATCACTCTCTAGCTACCACTGGCCTATTTCTCTGCTCCCTTTCTGGCAACACATCTACAAATAATATCTAGAATCAAAATCTGCAATTTCTTTCCACGTATTCTCTTAACCCCACTCCAATCAGGCTTTCTCTCCCACAACATCTCTCTTGCCAAGTTTACTATAACCAAAACAATGCTAAATTCAATGGTCCATTCATAGTCCCTAGCTTATTTCATGCATTGCTGGTATTTTATTCAGTCTATTATTTCCTACTTCTGGAAGATTTTGGTACACTTGCCACTCAGGGAAGTCTCTTTTCTTACATCACTGACCATGCTCTGTTTTAGTCTTTCTTGATGGTACATTTTCTTGTGCACTCTCTTCTTTACTTACTTCCAAGATAATCTCATCAAATCACATTGCTATAAGTTCAATCTATATGCTCATGAGAAGTGGCAAGATGGCGTCAGTTTAAAAGGGTGCATACTATCTCTCTCGCAAGGGATGGCTGAATGGGGTGCTTCTGACTTGTTTCTTGTTTGCTTTGTTTCCTTTTCCTTGATTTCCCCTTTACCGTGTATACCGATTTTGTCTACCAAAGCTATATCTTTTCCTTCCTTCATCTTTCTACATTCTGCTTTCTGTTGTTGTTCTTACATTCCACCTATCTTTGTTTAGTCTTCAGTTTTTCTGGTTTTTATTTCTATCTTGTCTATCCTGTTTTATGTCTTTTATTAACTTTATTTTTGTCTTTTCTTTTGTCTTTTCCTCTCTCCTCATCATTCCGGCCTTTAAATTCATTCTATATATGTTTCTCTATTTGGTTTCCCATTTCATTGTTGGTACTCCACTCTTTTATTCCAATTAGTCTACACTGCTTACATGAGTTAAATATTCATTTTCCAAGGTCTTATATGGTTCTTCTTATAACAATTACTATTATTACTACTAGTATCCTTTTTTTTTTCTTACCTCTTTCACTTTTTCTGGCCCTAATTTTTTCTTTCTAGGGAACATAGACAACAACAAGGAAAGAGAATAAGAGGAACAAAGTGTCAAAGAGAAAACTTAACACACACACAAAAACAGTAGCTAAATAAAACCCTAGAGTAGAGAGAGAAGCAAATCAACTGAATAAACCCATCAAAATAAAAAAATGACCAGACAGCAACAAAAAATTACAAACCATACTAAGAAAGAGGAAGACATGGCGCAGGCAAATGAACAAACTAAAAACCAGGAAGAGATGCAGAACAAAAGAAAAGAGATCCATTACATACAAGGGAAGCTGGATAAGATTAAGTCCTGATTTCTCATCTGAAACCATGAAGGCCAGAAGGTACTGCTATGACATAGTTAAGGTGCAAAAAGAAAAAACTTCCAGCCAAGAATTCTCCATCTAGCAAACCTGACATTCAAAAATGGGGGAGAGTTCAAAATACACAGATAAACAGAAATTAAGAGAGTATGTCAATAAGAAGCTTTCACTTTAAGAAATACTAAAAGGAGTTCTGCATGTTGAAAGGAAAAAACAGGAGAGAGAAGGTTGGAATAGAGTCTAAGGACAACTAAAAAGACAAAAAGAGAAATAAAAACAACATATGATGTAAATAAACCCAAAGAAAGTATGGCTAATGTAAGTAATTGCTTAAGAGTACTAACACTGAATGTTAATGGATTAAACTCACCAGTCAAGAGACACAGATTGGCAGACTGGATAAGGAAATATGACCCATCTATATGTTGTCTACAAGAAACCCACCTTAGACCCAGGGACACAAGGAGGTTGAAAGTGAATGGCTGGAAAGCAATCTTACAAGCAAAAAATAACCAAAAAACAGCGATCGTAGCTATACTAATATAGGACAAAATAGACTTTAAATGCAAAACCATTGTAAGAGACAAAGATGGGCACTATATATTAGTAAAAGGGGTACTCTTTCAAGAAGAAAGAACAATCATAAAGATTTATGCACCTAAATGAGGTGCCTCAAAATACATGAGGCAAACACTGCAAAAGCTAAGTGGAGGAATAGATGCCTCCCAAATTATAATGGGGGACTTTAATACACCATTATCACCATTAGACAGAACATCTCGAAAGAGAATCAATAAAGAAACAAAGACTTAGAATAATACATTAGAAGATCTAGACCTAATAGACATAAACAGAACACTACACCCAAATACAGTGGGATATACATTCTTCTCGAGTGCCCATGGATCATTCTCCAAGATAGACCACATGGTAGGCCACAGAAAAATGCTCAATGAATTCAGAAAGATTGAAATTATACAAAGTAATTTCTCTGACCACAATGGAATGAAGCTGAAAATCAGTAAGAGCCAAAGAACCAGATTAGGCACAAAGATATGGAAGTTAAAAAATACACACTTAGACAAACAGTGGGTCAAGGAGGAAATCTCAAAATAAATCAATAACTACCTTGAAATGAATGAAAACAACACAACATATCAAAACCTATGGGATAAGGCAAAAGCTGTACTGAGAGGGAAATATATAGCCATAAATGCACATACCAAAAAAGAAGGAAGAGCTAATATTGAAGATCTAACTGCACACATGG
Organism: Cabassous unicinctus; assembly: GCA_029593785.1. Lineage (NCBI taxonomy): Eukaryota > Metazoa > Chordata > Mammalia > Cingulata > Chlamyphoridae > Cabassous > Cabassous unicinctus. The sequence continues at coordinate 25,922 of JAQZBX010021236.1, forward strand.
AGAATTAGAAACAACAACAACAAACTAACCCCAAAGGAAGTAGAAAGAAGGAAATAACAAAGATTAGAACAGAACTAAATGAAATAGAAAATAAGAAAACACTAGGAAAAAAAAAAACAAAACCAAAAGCTGATTTTTTTATAAGATCAATAAAATTGACAAACCCTTAGCTAGACTAACACAGAAAAAGAGAGAGACGATGCAAATACACTAAATAAGAAATGAAGAAGGGGATATCACCACTGACCCCACAGAAATAAAGAGTATCATGAGAGGATACTTTGAAAAATTATATGCAAACACGAAGGATAATTTAGAGGAAATTGACAAATTCCTAGAAACTCACAAGCAGCCTACATTGATGAAAGAAGAAACTGGTGAACTCAATAGACTAATCGCAAGTAAAGAGATAGAATCAGACATCAGAAATCTCCCAACTAAGAAGAGCCCAAGACTAGATGGCTTCACAGGTGAGTTCTGCCAAACATTCTGGAAAGGAATAATATCAATCCTGTTTAAACTCTTCCAAAAATAGAAGTAGAAGGAAAATTGCCTAACTCATTCTGTGATGCCAGCATTACCCTAATGCTAAAGCCAAACAAAGACACCACAAGAAAGGAAAAGTACAGACCAATCTCTCTAATGAACCTAGATGCTAAAATCCTCAACAAAATACTTGTTAATTATATTCAACAACATATCAAACAAATTAGACACCCTGATCAAGTGGGTTTCATCCCAGATATGCAAAGATAGTTCAACATAAGAATATCAAACAATGTAATACACCAAATGAACAGATTGAAAGAAAAATATCACATGATCATCTCTATAGACACAGAAAAAAACATTTGACAAAATACAGCACCCTTTCCTGATAAAAACACTGCAAAAGATAGGAATAGAAGGAAAGTTTCTAACCGTGATAAAGGATATATATAAAAAGCTGACAGCTAACATCATATTCAATGGTGAATTTCTAAAAGCTTTCCCTTTAAGATAGGAAATGAGACAAGGATGCCCACTATCACGGCTCCTATTTAACATTGTGTTAGAAGTACTTGCTTGAGCACTGAGGCAAGAAAAAAATATAAAAGACATCCAAATTGGAAAGGAAGAAGTAAAAATTTCATTATTTGCAGATGACATGATCCTATACATAGAAAGCCCTGAGAAATCTACAACAAAGCTTGCAGAACTTAAAGTTGAGTTCAGTAAAGTTGCAGATTATAATGTCAATGTGCAAAAATCAGTAGCATTTCTGTACACCAATAATGAGCAATCTGAGGAGGAAATCAAGAAAAAAATACCATTTACAATAGTAAATAAAAGAATCAAATACCTAGGAATAAATTTAACTGAAGATGTAAATGACATACACATATAAATACACAACACTGTTAAAGGAAATCAAAGAAGACTTAAATAAATGGAAGAATATCCTGTTTTCATGCATAGGAAGACTAAACATCATTAAGATATCTATCCTACCCAAACTAATCTACAGATTTAATGCAATCCCAATAAAAATCAACAGAGCATTTTTTACTGAATTGGAAAAACTAAGTGTAAAATTTATCTGGAAGGGCAAGAGGCCCTGAATAGCCAAAGACATATTGAAAAATAAAAGTGAAATCAGAAGAATTACACTACCTGACTTTAAAACATATTACAAAGCTACAGTGGTAAAAAACGCATGGTATTGGCACAAGGATAGACATACCTACCAATGGAACCAAATTGAGAGTTCTGATATAGATCCTCGCATATATAGTCATCTGATATTCTACAAGGCCACCAAGCCCAATCAACTGGGATAGAATGGCCTCTTCAACAAATGGTGCTTGGAGAACTGGATATCCATTTCCAAAAGAATGAGAGCAGAACACCATCTCATACCTTATACAAAAATCAACTCAAGATGTATCACAGATCTAAATATCAGAGCCAAGTCCATAAAGACTTTGGAAGATAATGTATGGAAACATCTATAGGAGCTTGTAATAGGAAATGGTTTCATGAATTTCACATCCAAAGCACAAGCAGCGAAAGAAAAAACAGATAGAGAAGATATCCTCAAAATTAAAAAAACTTTTCACCTCAAAGGAGGTTATCAAGAAAGTAAAAAGGCAGCCTACCCAATGGGAGAAAATATTTGGCAAACATATATCTGATAGGAACCTAATATCCAGCATATATAAAGAAATCCTATACCTCAAAAATAAAAAGACAAACAACCCATTTAAAAAATGGGCAAGCAACTTGAAAAGACACTCCTCCAAGGAAGAAATACAAATGTCTAAAAAGCACGTGAAAAAGATACTCGACATTAATAGCTATTAGGGAAATGCAAATCAAAAGTACAATGAGATTACATCTTACACCCATTAGACTGGCAGCTATTAAAAAAAACAGAGGACTACAATGTTGGAGAGGATGGGAGGAATGGGAACCCTCATCCACTGCTGGTGGGAATGTAGAATGGTGCAAACATTGTGGAGGACAGTTTGGCAGTTCCTCAGAAAACTAACCATATAACTGCCATATGATCCAGCAATTCCACTGCTGGGTATATACCCAGAAGAATTGAAAGCAAAGACATGAACAGTTACATGCACACCAATATTCATAGCGGCATTATTCGCTATTGCCAAAAGTTGGAATCAACCTAAATGCCCATTAACAGAAGAATGGATAAACAAAATGTGGTTCATACATACAATGGAATATTACTCAGCTATAAGAAGGAATACAGTGCTAACTTATGTGAAAACCTGGATGAACCTTGAAGACATTATGTGATTGAAGCAATCCAGGCATTGAAGGACAAATATTACATGATCTCACTGATATGAATTAAGCAAATTGACCAGACTCAGAGAGCTATTGTCTGGAAGATAGATTTACAAGAAATAGTAAGGGAGAATATGGTTGTGAGTCAATGCCCATACAGGAGTAATCTATGATAAGGTGGAAGTGTGTAGTTGGGCATTGATGGGATATGACAAGAGGGTAGTGATACTATTGGGTTGAGTGGTGCAGGTTTGACAGGTGGGTAGAGTGGGGAGGGTGAGTTGGACAGTCCATGGAACTGGGGGAAGGGTTGGGGGAGGGACCAGGTGAACACTGGGGATTGGTGGGTATGTGGTTGAAAGTACAAAATTATGGCAATACAACAAGGAAGGGTTACTGGTTTAGGGTGTTGTATGGGGGGGCATTCGGGACAGGACACACCTGGGGGAGGCTTCTAGGAAGTGTGTGAGGTATCATTTTGTCATAATGTGTTGTATCAGTGGGTGGAGATCCACATAATGAGTGGGAAAGAGCTGAAATCCCATCCTCGGGAGGACTGATATGTTCTCAGAGGGGCAGGAGTCTCTCAATAACATGAGCGGTTCCTAATAAGGGAGGACAAACCAGTGTGTCAAGACCTCAGTGTTGACTATGAGGTAACTCTGAGTAACTATGAATCTTGTCATCCAAGGAGTAAAGCCAAGTGGTTGCTGTTGGCCCCAAGGGGAGGGGGAGGGAGGAATAGCATAGATGGAACAGGGGGTATTTAGTGGGCAGTGGAAGTGTTCTACATGCTCTTGCAATGATGGATACAGGACATGTTATATATCAACAAAATTTATAAAAGTCTATGCTCTAAAATGTAAACCATAATGAAAACCATTGACCATGGTTAGTAGCTATGTTTCACTATTTGTATATCAGTTGTAACAAATATACCATCCACATATAGAAATGTATTAATACAGGAAGGGGGAAAATGGGGAGGATGTTGGGTATATGGGAGTCTCCTGCATTCTGTAAGTGACTTTACTCTTACCTGAAACTTCTTTGAAAACAAAATGAAAAAAAGTAAGACACTGGGGAATAAGTGGAAGAAAATGTCACTGTACATACAAGACAACAGATATTATAGTGATCAAAGGCAAAATATGAAAAAAAAAATTTAAATATTTTTCATTATTTTTTAATATTCCAATTTAAATTTTTTTTGTTTTCTTTTAATTTTTATGTATTTTATTTCTTATTTTTAAGCATACCATTATTATTTCATTTTTCTATTAATTGTACTTTGCTATTTTATTGGCTTCATTTTTGAAGATGCTTTGGATCACAGAAGGGTTACAACTGGGGCAGGGGAGGATCATTTGTGTGGGGTGTCAGTGATGGGGGATATATGGGAGGAAGTTCACCTGGACATACATATAAGGTATATAAATATGTTCAAATGTTCATGGGGCATTGTCACAGTGGGTAAAGATTCACACAATAACTTAGAGTATATTGAATTCCCATCCTGGAGAGCTCTGTCACATTCTCTAATGTAGCAGGAACTGTCCCCCAAGTGCAGGGGCAATGACTGGTGAAGGAGGATGGTCCATCAATGGGCACTTGATAGTGATGACTATGCTTGTGAGCCTTTGCTCTGAAAATTGAAACTTACCCTAGTGTTGTGGGGTGCTTAAGATTTGCCTCCTGAGAGCCTCCTTGTTGCTCAAATGTGGCTTCTCTCTAAGCTTAACTCAGCATATAAATGCATTACCTCCTCCCCCAGTGTGGGACATTACTCCTGGGGATGAGCCTCCCTGGCACCATGGGATTACTACCAAGCACCAACTAGCAATGTAACTGGGAAACAGACCTCTAATAAAAAGGGGGAAAAGGTAAAGACAAATGAGTTTATATGGCTAAGAGACTTCAAAGTGAGTCGGGAGGGCATCCCAGAGGTAACGCTTATACACATCTCAGCAGGATCTCATAGACTGCCAAAGTGGATACTACCTCAAATATTGGGGCTCCTGAGGATTCTGGAGATATTTAGGTCCTATGGTCAGGGCAGAAAGCTCCAGAATTTGGTGTCTTGCCAGTGGGCCCTACTTTGGATTTGTGCTCCTGAGAATGAAAGAGATGGACTCAGTTATGGCTTCTCTACAGATGGCTTATCAACCCCTTCTATTTGAACCTATACTTGGTGCTGGAGTTGGTAGGTGTATGTCCAAGAGACCTGAATCTTTGACCTGTCCATGTGCCACCTGGGCCCTGAGCCTCAGTGTAGTTGCAACAACTACACTCCAGTTCATTGGACTCACTCAGGTCTTCTAAGAAGTGGGTGAGGATTGACAACCACCATACCAAGGAAATAAGAGAGCCTACAACTGCAAGCAAGAGAGTCCCATCCATTGGCTGTATGGGATCAAAGCCCCCTCTCAATTAGAGGTGCAGTGGACATCATCATCCCAGAATCCTCAGGACTGTGGAATGAACTATAGACTAGAGTGGACTTACTGGTATTCCACAGTAGACTTCTTGTGATTCTAGCAATGGAAGAAATTACAGCATTGATGTGGTGGCAGTGGCCACTGGAGGCTCTGGGAGCAGGGGAAGGGAAAGACAAATGTAATGAAAGGCCTTTTTCGGGACTTGGGAATCATCCTGAATGGCATTGCAATGACAGATATATGCCATTATATATCTTCACATAGCCTGCAGAATTGTGTGGGTGAGAGTGTAAACTACAATGTGAACTATGGTCCATGCTCAATGGCAATGCCCCAGGATGTGTTTATCAATTGCAATGAATGTGCCACACTAGTGAAGGATGTTGCTTATGTGCGAGGGTGTGGGATTTGTGGGGAGCGGGTCATATGGGAATCCATATAATTTTTGTGTAACATTTGTGAAATCTAAGTATCTTTAAAAAGAATAAAAAATATATGTATTAAAAAAAATCTATGTGGTCTTGATCCCCAACTTTTTCCCTCTATCCTGGAACTCTTTTCTTTATTCTACATAAATAAAATCTTCCAAACAACCACTTTGCTTGGATGTGTGACATCTTAACATGTCACAAATACAGGTCCCAGTTCCTCTGGTTGGAAAAAAAAACCAAAAAACAGAAAAATGAAAACAGTCCTCATGATCATTAATGTATCTGCATTTCTTTCTGTCATTCTCCATTTCCCATTAATAAGCAAATCTGTGCCTCCACATTCAAAAGATAATCAGGTAGTGAACAAATTTCACCATCCCCATAGCTATTAAATTGATGTTATCACCAAAATCTTTTGCTTGATTATTCAGTATTCTTCTATTCACCATTTTTTTTCACATGTTCCCTTTCATCTATTCTTAAAACAAAAGAGACTTTAAAAACAACCACTTAAGTGAATCTTATATACGATTATGTCACTTTTCAACAAATCCTACAGTATGTTCCCATTTCACTTAGGATCAAAGGAAATACATTTTATAAATAATTATATATTATTTAAATAGTTATTTTTGGTCATGATTATAATAAGTGATCGGTAAATGGCTTGTAATTATAAAAATACTACATTAAGGTAAAATTCAGCAGTAAAGGTCTTACAAAAAATATATCTAAAGCAGATAATTGGTGAAAGGAAAAGCTTTTCATGAAACTGGGTGAAGCTAAATTTTCAATATTACTTTTAATGTTAAAATGCCAATATTGGGAGCAGATGTGGCTCGGC
>JAQZBX010021237.1:0-32431 GCA_029593785.1 Cabassous unicinctus
CTTCTTGATGCTATTGTAAATGGAATTTTCTTAATTTCATTTTTGGATTGTTTATTGTTAGTGTATAGAAATCAATTGATTTTTGTATATTGATCTGTTATCCTGCAACCTTGCTGAATTTGATTATATCTAATAGGCTTTGTTGTAGATTTCTAAGCATGAGATTATGTCCTCTGTAATTCTTCCTTTCCAATTTGGATGCCTTTTATTTTTTTTCTTGCCTAATTGCTTTAGCTAGTAATTGCCTCCAGTATAATGTTGAATAGAAGTGGTGAAAGTAGGCATCCTTGTCTTGTTCCTGATCTTAGGAGAAAAGCTTTCAGTCTTTCAGTCTTTCACCAGTAAGTATAATGTTAGCCCTGGATTTTTATAGATGACTTTTATTAGGTTGAGAATACTCCTTGCTATTCCTAGAAGAGATTGGATTTTGTCAAATGATTGTTTTACATGTATTGAGATGATCATGTGGTTTTTATCCTTTATTCATTGATATGGTGTATAACATTGATTTTCATATGTTGAGCCACACTTGCATTTCTGAAGTAAATCCCACTTCATCACGGTGTAAAATCCTTTTTATATGTAGTTGAATTCATTTTGCTATTATTTTGTTTAGGATTTTTGCATCTATATTCATAAAGATATTGGTCTGTAGTCTTCTTTTCTTGTAATGTCTTTGCTTTTGGTATTAGGATAATTCTGACCTCATAGAATGAGCTAGGAAGTGTTTCTTCTCCTTCAGGTTTTTGGAAGAGTTTTGAAGGATTTGTGTTAATTCTTCTTAAAATGTTTGGTAGAATTCACCAGTAAAGCCTTTGGTCCTGGCTTTTCTTTTTAGGAAGATTTTGATTATTAATTCAATCACTTTATTTGTTCTAAGTCTACTCAGATATTTTATTTCTTCTTTAGTCAGTTTTGGTAGTTTGTATCTTTCTAGAAATTTGTCCATCATCTAGGTAATCTAATTCACTGACATTATATATTACTTTTTAATGTTAAAAATTTTTATATTTGGTAATGGATGGTGTTGGTAGCACAACATTGTGAATGTAATTTACACCACTGAATTGTATACTTGAAAGTGGTTAAAATGGGAAATTTTATGTTTATATATATTACCACAATGAAAATTTAAAACAAAAAGCAATAAAAAAGAATTTAAAACTTTTATAGCCTATTTTTCAAACTTTCTCCAGTTAGTTCAGATTAAAAAGGTTTCAATATTATGTAATTGTTATATGAAAGCAGCACATTGAGAAACTAGCTTTTAAGAATCAGCAACATTATTTTAATTAAATATTTTTACATTTTGTCTTTTAGGACTGTATATTCATCAAACAGAAACATAAAAAACTATGAAGAAGAAATTTTTGGAAAAAAGATACCAGAGAGTGGGTTACCTCCAAAGAAACATGACTTCAATTTGGGAAAGCATATTGACAATGTTGAAAGATCATCTGTAGAGTCCTTAGATAAAAAATCATCTGATTGTTCTTTTCTGAAGCATGAAATTCCAGAGGGTATCAGTGATAGAGAGGACAGCTTAATTACCCCTGGTGAGGAATTTTTGTGTGAATTTTATAAAATTTTATGGCCATGAAAGTAATTATATACTGATCAAATTAGAGAAAACTAAACTTCAAAAATCAGTTCTACTGATTATTTTTTGTAAGCATGGGGAAATGAAAATACTAGTATGATCATCTCCCAGTCTTTTCAAGTAAATGGAGATGGTGTTTTATGAATAAATAATGAGTAGTTCACAATCTTGCTTTTAACCATTTAGCTTCCACATCTCATTGTCTTTATTCTAATCTACACCAATAAAGAAACCTTAGCAGACCTATAGTCAATTCTCTTATAACACTGTTTTAGTTTGCTAATAGCTGCTGAAAGCAATATACCAGAAATGGGTTGGCTTTTACAATTGGGATTTATTAGGTTGCAAGTTTACAGTTCTGAAGCCACTAAAGTGTCCAAATCAAGGCATCATCAGGTGATATTTTTTCCCTAAAGATGGGCAAATGGAGGCATCTGCTGATCTCTCCCTTCTCTTCTGGGTTTCATTGCTTTAGCTTCTGGCTTGCTTTCTCCCGGGTTTTGTTGATTTCAGCTCCTTGTTCTTCTGGCTTTCTCTGTCTGCTCCTGTGGCTTTTTCTTTGTGTGTCTGTAGCTCCCCTGCACTGTCTTTATCCCATTTATAAAGGACTCCAGTAAGAGGATTAAGATCCACCCTGGGTCATACCCTACTGAAGTAATCTAATCAAAAGGAAGATCCCACCTACAATAGGTGTTCTATAGGAATATCTAGAAGTAATAGGATCTCTCCTCACCCCCTACCTAATTCTAGTTGGAGTTTTATATTTTTCCTTCAAAAATTTTTATTCTGTAATATTTGGTACATTAATTTATTCAACAAATATTTATAGAGGCTCTATGTGTTAGTCACTGTTCTAGGTCTGAGAGCTACCTCAATGACTATAGTAAGTTTCCTTTTGGAACTTATATTCTAGTTAGAGGCAGTGGGGTGAGGATGAGGTAGCCAATAAACAATATAGTACAGAGAAAGGGCGATTGAGAGTGCCAGTGATGAGAGTTGCAATTTTAGATAGGGTGGTCAAGGTCAGCTTCATTGGAAAGGTGACATTAAAGCAAAGATTTGAAAAAACTGAGAGAGCCATGTGGATATCTGGGAAAAGAGTGTTGGAGGCAGAAGAAATGGCAGTGCAAAGATCCTAAGATGGGAACATACCTGCTGTATTGGAGAAAGAGGAAAGAGTTCAATGTGGTAATTGGGAGCCAGATGTTGGGGGTGCAGGTAGGACAATGTTAAGGACTTCGGCTTTTACACTATAAGAAATGGAGAACCATAGGATGGTTTTGAGCTGAGAAAGGCCATGATCTGAATTACATTTTTACAACATGCCTCTGGATGCTTTGTTGAAAATAGACTGTAGGAGTCAAAAGTGAGAGACCAATTAGGAGGTTATTACAGAAATCCAGAGAGAGATCATGGTGGCTTGGACCAGGATGATACCAGTGAAAATAGTGAGAGTAGTTGGGTTTGGGATTTCTTTTGAAGGTAGAAATAATATTGGCATTCTGATTTATACACTAGGCTTGAAAATTGGTTAGCAGAGATCTTTCCCTAGATACTGATCCTCACCAGCTCTCTTGACCAAAATAAAATTTTTGGGTTGCAAAGCTATGTTACACCATGTAGTTTTTTTTCTTCTTTTATGTACACATGTCTTATATTGGACTACCCACTGCCTAAATAGTAAATTTTTTAAGTAGAAATTTTTGTACTGTGTACAGTACTAAACTTATAATGCTCTATAAATGCCCACTGATTTCAGTTTAATTTCTTTCAGTTTGCTAATCATTCTAGCCATTTATCCATGAAGTAGAGAACAGGAAGGAATTAAGTAGTGAAAGAGAATATCAAAACTGACAAATTTTCTAAGTCAGATGTTCTTGAAGGAACTTCATTTTTGGGGTATGAATTTGTTAATATTACCCATATTTAAATGTGTTCCTGTATTTAAACAGGTCTGTATTTAAATGTAAATACATAAATATATTTCAAAGCAGAGAGTATAGATGATTTTACAATTTTGTTTTATTTTGAATTTACCAGTTAAATATTCCATTTCCTGCTTTTCTCTCTCATAGCGATTAATAGAGATAATTGCATGGAACAGCCTTTTGTTAATATTAGAATACAAAATTTTTGGATGTTGATAATATTAAAGAAACTATTTTTTAGTCTTGTGTTTTGTTTTGTTTTTTTTCTTTTAAAGATACTTATGACTTGGAGCCTGCATCGGAATTAGGAAAAGATTTATTGAAACTTTACGTGAAACGTTGTTGCCCAGATATTGATATTTATGTTGATGGAAAAAGTTTTAAAGCTCACAGGTAAAGAGAAATGTGTTTGATTTGATGTCTTGGTTGTGACAGTGGTGAGTAGAAGGATGGCTGTCCTTTTCTAGTATGGTTTTTAACCTCTGATTCATGTGTGCCGCAAGGGTTCCATGTCGATGCCTCAGCTGGTCTCTGAGGGGAGAAGAGGTTGGCCAGCAAACAGGATTTTCTGCCTGCAAGCTCACATATGCACACTTGTGCCCACAGACGTGTGTGTGCACATGTCGACTAGAGCAGGTCTTTCTCATCTGTGCTTTACATTTGAAGAAAATGGTCAGTAGTCTGAAATAGGTTTGAAAATCACTGTCACAGAAAATTTAGTTAAATGTAGCTTTTACTTTTACAGGCATTATAGTATTCAGAATGTTTGTTTCTTTTCTTTTCTTTTTTTTTTTTAGGTACCAGGGCTGGGGATTGAACCCTGGACCTTGTATGTGGGAAGCTGGCGCTCAACCACTAAGCCACATTGGCTCTACTGAGTTGGTTTTTTCGTTTGTTTCTTGTTTGTTTTTTTGTTTTTAGGAGGCACCGGGACTGAACCTGGGACCTTCCATGTGGGAAGCAGGCGCTCTGCTGCTTGAGCCACATCTGCTCCCCTGATTATTTCTATGTTAACATGTATTTTCTCTGAATGCATTTTGGCTCAAATTCTTTGATTTAAAATAGAAGATACTCGTGAGTAGCGTTAGTGAGGATGTTTAATATTTCAATATATTTTTAAAAAACCAACTTTATTCCACTTTAGAATTGAGTTTCTTAGACATTCCAGGCTTTTAGATTTCATGTTGAATTCTGTTGTCCATTTTGGTCAGGCTTTTTTGATTGCAAGTAGCCAAATTCTGCTTAAGAAAAGAAAAAAATGTAATAAGAAATACAGGTTATCTGTTGGAACTTATTGGAAGAAGTACAGCTGGTTCTCACAATGCCCTAGAATCAGAACTGGAAAACTGACAGTTTTTCTCCCTCCTTCTTTTTGTGTTTCAAATAGAATGTTGATAAGAAATTGTTTTGATGTTCCTGAAGAGGAAGAACCAGACTATTTGCAGTGGCAAGGAGCAATAAGGGTGCACAACCTTTAATAAAATTAGCAGTTGGTTTAGATTATAGAAATCCACCATGCCAAAGAGTGTTAACATATGTCCTCTCAGAAATCATACTGGCTTTGCCACTTAATTGTTATTAGTACATTGCCAAACTCTAGGATTGCCAGTTTGTCCCAGGCTACTATTTGGGACTTGAATTTTTCTCTCAAGGACCATATATTTTAGAAATATATACACATTTTCCTAATTCTTATGATATCTGCATTATATAACATAAAATACAGAATGTAATATGCATTAATCAGTATATTTTCTGCATCAAGGCTAAAATTTTCTTAACTCATGTGTGTGTGTATGTTTGGCCAATACAATTTCATTTTAAAAATTAATTTTATTTTTTGTCCAGGGTTTTATTGAAAATTTATGGGCATCCTATCAAAGTCCTATTTATAGAGACCTGAGGCTATTTGCTGTCATACAGAGAAGGCCAGGACCCTATGACCATTTGCAGTATGTCTTCAGTCACTGTGTATTTGCCTTCTTCCTGTTTGCTGCCTGACAGTAGACTAACAGGACTGTGTTTTAGGAGCTATATCTAGAAGATTAGGTTTGTATTCCAGGGAGTTCTTGCTCACATTTCTGGTTTATTCTGTTTACCTAGCAATAAGAAAAAACTTTGCATTAATTAGAAACGCAGTTTCATGAGGATATATATCAAGATCTGACTGGTTTTTCTATCTTGTTGGTGCCCTTATGTGAGTTACAATGGCAAATTCTAAATCCTAAGATTACCTTTCCAGTCCATTCTTGAGCATTTCTCTTTGGTATATACTAATTTTATTATTCAGTTCAAGGAATATTGTTAGTTAGTTCAGAAAACACATATTCATGTAATGTAGAATAAATTACTTCTTATTCTAGGTCAGGGGTTCTTAACCTTTTTTGTTCCACGGACCCCTCACTAAGTCCACACTCCACTGTGTATTATTTAATAAATATATCACACCCGCACCAGCATGTCCCCACAAGAATAATGTTGTTTTTTTTTTTTTTTTTAATTTAAATTCAAGCTCACGGACCCATTGTTAAGAACCCCTGTTCTAGGTGATCAATGTCACCATTTATCCTAGTGGTGTGGCTAAAAATCCATTTGTAACATGGCTGCTTTAATTTTTTAATTATATGTAATTATATAGTGAAAGATCAATGCCAATACTTACAAAAGGATTTATAATCAGAATTATGTTCAGTTTAGGTCGCAAATTTTTTTTTAGGAGGTGCTGGGCATTGAACCCAAGACCTGGTACATGGGAAGCAAGTGCTCAAACCATTGAGCTACACCCGCTCCCATGATCTCAAATTTTTAAAGTTTCATTTGCTAGCTTAATATATTCAAATTGATATGGTAACACGGTAATTTTCTCTTCTATAAAATTGAGCTATCTTTCCTCATAGCATTGCAGTGAGGATTAAATAAGATAATGTATTTTTAGGGCCTGGTAAGTAGTAGGTATTCAGTGTATATTAACTCCCTTTTCATTTACCTGTTTTATCAATATTTGCATTATGTGGAAAGGATACTGAAATTTGGAGTGAAGAGACTGCCTCATTCTCTAAACTCTACCACTAAACTATCTGCCTCTCTGCTCCTCATACCTTTAGCCCCTGCATTTGGGCCACCTAACTCCCCCTAGAGACTAGCTACATTGCATAGACTGAAACCTTTTCTCCCTATTTGTGGCATCTTGAAATTATCTTTCAAAAGTGAAAGATTGTTTTGAACTAATCTGTTCCTAGGGGTGTAATACCCTTTGATTGCATTAAATTTGGTTCAAGGGCATTTGATTAGTTTGCTTGATAATATCACTTTAGGGCTTTTGATTGAACTGTGTCAGTGAGGTGTGAGCCAGCTTGAGTCTCTGCCCTCTTGCTGGGTCTGATATAAAGGGAGAAACAGAGAGACAGATATACAGGAAAAGGGAGCCACCGTGTTTAATGCTTCCATATCAGAGAGGTTTAACTCACAGCTGAGCTGCAAAGAGAGCAGCCCTAAGAGAAAAGCTCTATGCCAGGTGAGAGAGGACTAGAGGATCGCTTAAGCATGAAGCCCCCAAGAGGCTGGGTAAACAGAGCAGCTTAAAAGGAGCTGAGCCCTGCTATATGCCTTACAGCTTACAGCTGAATTTGGAAAGAAAGCGGAACAGTGGAGACTGATATAGGAAGCTCTGAAAGAGTCAAGCCCTGTGGCTGGTTGCCCTCAGCTGAGCTCAAACCTCGGCAGAGATCAGTGGCCATTTTATTTCAACATGTGGCAGCTGACTTTGGTGAGAAAGCATCTCTTATGGTGCCTTGAGTTGGACTTTTCATGGCCTTGGAACTGTAAGCCTTTATCCCAAATAAATCCCCTTTATAAATGCCAACCCATTTCTGGTACTTTGCATTGGCAGCCCTTTGGCAAACCAAATCACTTTTCAAAGGAAATTTAAGGAAACCTGGTTCGTTAGCTCAGAAGATTTAGGATTAAATCAGTCTTACTGCTAGTCCTGCTCCAACCTCAGGTCCCAGTTCTTCTGAGCATTTTTGCCTCATTTCTTTGCTTGTTTCTCTACCTGCCATTCCAAGTTTTAGTATGTAATTGAATCACTAATTTCTCTCATATTCAAGTTCCTTCCTTTAAAACATCCCTAATACCCCAGTTTTTTCCAAGATTGTCTCTCCAGTTGCTCTGTCCAGTCTTTACCTTGAGCCCCAGCCCAATGCCTGGAGCCTTTTATATGCTACAAGACCAGTCTGATGCCAATCCCTTGCTTATGATGGCAAAACTAAACCAAAGAAGTCTAACACTCTTAACAAGAGTGATTATGTGTGTGAACTGTGGAACCAGTCTGCCTGGATTTGAGTTCCAGCATCACCATCATTAGCTTTATGAATTTGGGCAAGTCATTTAACCATTCTGTGTTTCAGCATCCTCATTTAAGAGGAGAATTATAAAAGTACCCATCTCCTAGAGTTATCATGAGGATTAAATTGCTTATTACATTTAAAGCACTTTGAATAAGTATATGGCACATAATAAGTATTGTGTAAGTGTTTGCTATCATCATCATCATCACATCATCCGGGTGGTGGGCCCTTGATAAAAGTTTCTGTGTAGAAGATAGCAATAGCCTCTATGTCCCTTTACTTATGTGGAGCAAACAGAGAAACATGATTTGAGTTGCTTGACTTTTCCCTAACCCGAAATGGGATAGACAAGAAGTAGACCTCTGGGGGAAACCATATTTACTACACTCTTCTCCCTCTACACACCTGTCCCTCTCCAAAGCATAACTACCCCACCTCTTCCCCATTTTTGTCCTTGTTTACTTCCAATACTTTTCCTGTTAAAAGTAGAAATGAAGAGAGATCTTTTTGTTATTTGGGGGGCATATAATAAAAGGAGGGCCCATTATACTTCATGGATCCCATTTGTCAGTTATGCTACTACTTTTCTGAATATTGCTGCCTGGGATACCAATACATACTACCCCTTTTGTGGACTTCTCTAATGTTGCCTTCCTGCCTGAATTGCTCTCAGACACCAGGTGAATACCATCTGGATATTGTGCAGTTCTCTGTGCTTGTATTTCCTCCTGTCATCTTGTCTGTCTTCAAGCACCTATCTGACCCACTCTATTGCTGATCTCCCACTTTATAATATGGTTATTTTAATGTTTCATGAGAAAAATAGTGTGTTACAATTTTGAGACAATTTTTGTTGTATTTCTGTGTTCTATAATTACGATTCTCTCATGCTGCCTTATTGAAAATGCCAGGCAGTGATTCCTCAGTTTAGCTCATGACACTCAAGATCTGGTGTCTCTTTCAAAATAGCTCTGTTATCAGTGTCTATTATTATGCCAGTAGGCATTCATTTATTAGGTTAAGACATTGTCAAGTCTCCTGTTAAAATGTAGATTTCTCTGAATATTTAGTAAATTGGCACTGAGTCAGGAAGTCAGTGCTTAATCTGGGCCATGCCACTAATAAACAATATGTTCTTGGGCACATTAACTGAAAGCCTTTTCAAAATAGTATAGCTTAGTAATTATTAAGGCAGTCATTCTGGATTTAGAGTCTGATTCTACCACTTATTGTTGAAAAGTTAATCTCTTCAAGTCTTGATTTTTTTCATGTGTAAAGGAATACTACTGCTATGGTTATGGGATGGCTGTGAGGATTGCATTAGAGAATGCAACAAAGTGCTTGGCACATTGTAAGCTTTCAGTGAATGTTGTAAGTGTTGAGCTTCCATATTTCAAGGTGGTCAGTTAGGACAATGAGCCAATCTGAAAGTAACAATCAAACCTTTATTCACTTACAGTGAGAGAGAGAGAGGCACCTGCTACCCAGTGTTACATTTTTCTCCACAAAATGGCACCAGGCAAGGGTCAGATGGCATGCGACATACACAGGGAGAATTGTCTTATGCTGAGGAGCCCCAAACTAAGGGCTCCTGCTTCTTTATGGGCCCCAGAATGGGGGGATTGGGAGAGGGAGAAGGGGAGGATTAGGAATGGAAAAGTACTGTGTCAGTGAAGAAAAGTACATTAGCCAAACCCGGCCAATCAGAGTCTGAGTGCAGGCACCGGGAAGTGCCTCAGGCGAATCCCCCTATAAGGAAGTCTCTGAATAGAAGCACCTATGCAGCTATGCTTATAAGCAGGGATAAGGGGGTAGGTGGGAGGGGCTGAGTCCTTGACTGCAATTCCCTCCAGAAAGTGGAGTGTATTGGCTGTGTTCCAAGTCTGGTGGGGCACTTTCCCCTCAGAAGAATGCCAGGCAAAGCTTTGTAATTGCCTTTGGTTGGTCCTGAAAGATCACACACAGGATTTTGGTCTGGAGTCATACTTTTCAGTAAGTGTTAGATATCTGTGAGAGAGGCACAATATTGCCTGTTCTACCTTGTCTTATAGTAGGGGTCAGCAAACTATGGCCCAGATCTAATCAATGACCTGTTTTTTTATGGTCCTTGAGCTAAGATTGGTTTTTATATTTTTTAAGCGTTGTTTTAAAAAAAGCAAAACCAAAAAAGAATATGCAGTCAGGACCTGCAAAGGCTAAAATATTTACTCTGGCCTTTGACAGAAAAAAGTTTGCTGATCCTTGTCTTACAGGATTGTGAGGAAGCATAAATGAAATAATTATAACAAAATTCTGAATTACTATGCAATAAAGTAAGTTGCTAAGATCTTAATGTTAATTTCTTTATTAGTTATAAATGGTCTACCCTGTCCACTTGAAAGGCTTAAAATAATGGTAAATTAGATGCAGGAACAATAGAAGGAAAAGAGGAGAAATTCCTTAGCAACACAGGCCTTTGGGGGAGGTTATAATGGGGACTGAAGCAAAAGGCACCAGGTGCCTGAAAAGATAGGTAGGAAGCAAACTACTTGCTAACTGAACTCGACTTAAACTACTTAACCTACTCTCCAGAAACCCTCTGTAGAACATACTGACATGTTAAGGCTGAACTCTCAAGGCCAGGAGACTATTCTCTAGTATACTTACACATTTCTGTTCCCATAAGATGAGTTTGTGCTTTCCAAGAGTCACTTGGGTTTGCTCCCAAACCTGTTTATGCCATTTGAATCTATTATTTTAATGATATAATTTAATGAAATATATAAACCAATGATATATGACATAAGAAAAGAAAGAGTATTCCTATGAAAACTAAGGCAAATGCTTTGGAGATATTTAATAAAGGAGAGCAGCACTTAAAAAATTGCTATTTAATTCAGTATAAATGAAACATAATAAAAGTTTGAGGGGAAATTATAAAAATCTAGAATGAGGGGGGCAGATGTGGCTCAAATGGTTGGGCATCCGTCTGCCATATGGAGGGACCTGGGTTGGATCCCCGGGACCTCCCGGTAAAATAAAAAAATATATATAGAAGGCGCATGGGCTGCCAGGCTCTGTGTGCCGGTGAGCCGCCAGGCCCCGGGAGCCATGCAGCAAGATGATGACGTAACAGGAGAAAGGCACAGGGGAGAGACAAGACGAGATGCTCTGAAAGCTCCGAAAACCAGGAACTGAGGTGGCGCAGGCGGCAAAACACCTCTCTCCTACATCGGAGGTCTCCAGGATCGAATGCTGGTGAAGACTGGAGGAGGAGGATGAGAAGAGATGGCAGGAAACAGACACGGGGAATTGCCCAGCAAATGGACACAAAACAGCAAATGGGAAAGGGGGGGCTTAAAATGGATAAAGTAAAATAAATAAATCTTAAAAAAAAAAAAAAAAAATCTAGAATGATTCTCTACCCAGATTGCTTCACAAAAGTTTTTAAGTTTTTTCTCCACTTTAAAAAATTTTGAACTAAAAATCATAGACACCATATATGGGTTTAGTTTATGCAAGAAAGATGAGGCTCCAATCAGCAAACATACATTTTTAAAAAAGACTTAGTCTTACGGTGAAAGATTTGTGAATGAATGCATCTTTATATTTCAAGCTAAAATAAAATGGATATGACATATACAAATCATGTTTTAATTCTCTCCTGATTGTTTTGATTAATCAAACTGTTGGTTTCAATTGTGTTGGATAATAGAGTATCTACTGTACTTTACAGTTTATCTTAGGAAAGGCTAGTCCTATGGAAGCTGTGGTCAAGAGAAGTCACAAAATTTTCAAAAGAAAGCTGATACTCATTTTTAAAAATTTACGTTCTCCAAAATATTTACAAAGAAGTGAAATGAGTAGTAATGACAGCTCCAGAAAGTTTGGATTCACTCTTCTAGGTTTAACCAGTATGCAGTTATGTGGAACTAAAGGAAAAAAAAAAAATCTCAGAGCAAGAGTACTTTAAAAAAAAATTAGTCCTAGTAAAAATTCCTTCTTTAGATTTTTCTGAGTAATACAGGCCATTATTTTGCCTGGAGTAGTGAATCTAGTTCAGCTAACTTCAGGAAGTATTGAATAGTAGTGTACTAAAGCAGTAACAAGGGGGAAATTAGGGCATCTCAACAGCCAGAACTGCAGCATTGTCAGTTGAGATAAAACTTAATCAAAAAGATAAAATAGTTTTTGGCATTTAGGAAAATAAAAAAATTGGCAGAGGTTTTTAATTTACCATTTCATCCATAGCAGTATTTTTTTTTTAACCTGAGGCATGTATCCAATTAAATAGGAAAGGTTTCTAAATTTCTGTTTTAAGGTCAGGGTAATTATTTAGGATTCTGATGCTTTTAATCTTATTCAGATGGAAATGGCTAGCATGCTGCATTAGGTTCTTCTGAGAAGCAGACATTAAGATGGGATTAGACTTGAAAGAAATATATTAGAGTAAATACATGTGAGAGAAAATGGGGAGGAAGCCAGAGAAAGCTGGAGTGCGGTTAGACAGCAATGATGATCTGACCCTGAGAGAAAGAGAGAGGGAGGGAAGGAAGGTTGGATAGATGCATCTTAGACTACAGTACACTTATAAGGAAAGTTCCCCTGTCAAAGTTGCCCATCAGTAGAGCCCCTATCTCCCAGGAATAGGCCTGCCTTAGTATCACTACTGTGCTCAGTCATTGGCAGGGAACTGCCTGTGGGAAGGTGGTCTTGGGACCAATGTGGTGATAGATTTCAGAGTGCTGGAGCTGGAGCCATATATCATAATGAAAGATCTGAGAGGTGCATTCTTATGACTGCCACATAGGTAAATCATGACATGCTATATGTTTATATAGCTTTATCGCTAGGCATAGTCAGAAAAAATAAGTGGAAGGATAGAGTTGTAATGGTATTCTTTTAAGAATTGTTTAATGAGCACTTCTTATATGACAGGTGCTATGTCTTGTGCTGAGATTGAGATTTATTAAAAAAATCAAGAACACATCCAGAGGATTAAATAGATGATATTAATTAAAATTCAGCATAATTAATGTACTGAAAAAGACTGCCATGGAAAAATGCCTGGCAGAATATCCAATAAACTGTTAGCAGTGGTTATTCCTATAGAGTGGAATTGAAGGAAACAGGGGAAGCAAAGAGAGGACTTAATACTTTTACTTTATACAGTTCTCTGTTAGAGTTTATTACAAGCATGCATTATTTTTATAATAAAAAATGTTTTAAAATTTTAGCCATCCATGCCTGAGGAAAGAATTGTAGACTGCTTATTTTTCTGATCAGTTCCTATGGGCTCAATCATATTCTAAGGTCTATCTTTGGCCTCTTTTATAGAAAAATAAAAACAGCAAGCTTATTGAAGTGAATTAAATATTTCACTTGATCATCAAGCTCTCTTCCCTTTTTTTTTTTTCCCCCCTCTCCGGCTTTTGACTTCACTTCCTGCTCCCTCTCAGCTCTGGCCACCCTGTCTTCTTTGTTGTTCTATGATCAGAACCTTTGCATGTTCTGTTTCATTTGTCTGGAAAAATTTCCCTAGGAACCCTTGTTCCTTGTGCCTTAATTTTTTAGGTTTTTATCAAAGTGTAACCTCAATTAGGCCTTCCCTGGGCACCTTATCTAAAACTGCAAACTGCGTCCTCACCCCTGACATTGTCCCCTTCCCTGCTTTATTTTTCTCTGAAAGTTTTATAGTTTTACATTTTACAGGTAGGTCTTTGATCCATTGTGAATTAATTTTTGTGTAAAGTGTAAGATCTCTGTCTTGGTTCTTTTTTTTTTTTGCATATGGATTTTCATTTTTTCTAGCACCATTTGTTGAAAAGACTATCCTTTCTCCATTGAATTAATTGCCTTTGCGCTTTTATAAAAAAATCAATTGATTCCATTTGTGTAGGTCTATTTCTGGGCTCTATTCTATTCCATTGATCTATATATCTAGTCTCTCATTAATACCACTGTATCTTTATAGTAAGTCTTGGATTTGGGTAGTGTAAGTCCTTCAACTTTTTTCTTCTTTTTCAGTATTGTGCTGGCTATTTTATGTTCTTTGTCTTTTCATATAAACTTTAGAATCACTTTGTCAGTATCTACAATATAATTTGCTGGGCCTTTAATTGGGAGTTACCTAAGTTATAAAAATCATAAATAGATGTTGAATTTTGTCAAATGCTTTTTTCCTGCATCTGTTATGACGATTGCATGATTTTTCTCCTTTATTCTCTTTTTTTTTCTCCTTTATTCTCTCTTAATGTGCTAAGTTATATTGATTGATTTTTAAATGTTAAAGCAACCTTGTATTCCTGGAATAAATTCAACATGGTGGTTTTGATGTTTATTCATTCAATTTACTGCTGACTTCAGTGTGTGAATATTTTGTTTAGGATTTTAATATCTATATTCATGAAAGAGATTGGCCTGTAAATTTCCTTTTTTGTGATGTCCTTGTCAGGGTTAGTTCTCAAGGTTATGCTGACTTCATAAATTGAGTTGAAAAGTGTTTCTTTCTTGTAATCTTTAAGATTAGTTTTATATCTTCCTTATATACTTGTTAAAATTCACTGGGAAGCCATCTAGTCCCATTATTTTCTTTATAAGTAGGTTTTATTTTCATCCTATTTTAAAAATCAAATTTATTGTTATAACCCATATACAATCAAATGCACACATTTAAAAGTCCAGTTCGATGTGTTATGACAATTGTATACACCCATGTAACTCCCACCACAATCAAGATTAGAGAATTTTCATCACCTCAAAGTTCCCTTATTCCTCTTTGCCATCAGTTCCTCCCTCTCCCTAGCCCCAGGCAACCACTGATCTGATTTCTTCACTTTAGGTTAATTTTACCTGTCCTTGAATTTCATGTAAATGGACTCAGACGTGCAATTATGTCTGACTTCTTTTGTTCAGTGTAATGATTTTGAGCGTTGTTGGATTACATGTATCTATAGTTCATTCAATTTTTATTGCTGAATACTTAAGTATTCCATTATATGATTATACCACAATTTGTTTATCCATTCTTCTGTTGATGAACATATTGGTTGTTTCTAGTGTTTACTATTAATAAATCTGGTATAAATATTTGTGTATAAGTCTTTGCATGAACATATATTTTCTTTTCTTTTCGGGTAAATACCTAGGAGTAGACTTGATGGGTCAAATAGTAAGTGGATATTAACTTTTTATGAAACTATTTGATAAACAGTTCTCCAAAGAGAATGTGCCATGCTGTCTGCACAGTATGATGAGTTACAGTTCCAGCTCTTCACCACCATTTGCCATTATCAGTCATTTTAATTTTTGCTATTCTAGTAAGTGTGTAGTGGTATCACATTGTGTGTGTGTGTTTTTGTGGGGGGGCGGGGATTGAACCCGGGACCTCATATGAGGAAAGTCGGTGTACAACCACTGAGCCATATCGGCTCCCCTGAGTTGTTTTTTTTCGTTTGTCTGCTTGTTGTTTGTTTTTGTTTGTTTGTTTTTAGGAGGCACTGGAAACTGAACCTGGGACCTCCCATGTGGGAAGCAGGCACTCAACTTCTTGAGCCACATCTGCTCCCCTCACATTGTATTTTCAATTTGCATTTGCCTCATAGCTAATGGTGTTGAGTATCTTTTCATGTATATATTAACCATTTGTATATCTTTTATGGTGTTTCTGTTCAAATCTTTTGCCCATTTTTTAGTCTGGTTGTTTGTATTATATTGAGTAGTAACAGTTCTTTATATATTCTGTAATCAAGTTATTTGACAGAGACATGTCTTACAAAATTTTCTCACAATATTTAGTTTGCTTTTCCATTTTCTTAAAAGTGACTTTTAAAGGACTGAAGTTTTTAATTTTGTTAAAACTCAAGTTTTTACTTCTTTTACTGATTCATGCTTTTTGTGTCCTAAAAAATCTTTGCCTATCCCAATGTTGCAAAGACTTTCTCTTATGTTTTTCTCTAGAAGTTTTATAGTTTTTGCTTTTACATCTAGGTTTGTGGTCCATTTTCAGCTGATTTTTGTGTCTAATGTGAGGCATTTCTTCCCATACAAATACCTATTTGTTTCCAACACCTTTTGCTAATAAGACCATCTTTTCCCTCGTTAAATTACCTTGACACCTTTGTTGCAAAGCAATTGACTATATGTGTGTGGGTCTATTTCTGGACTCTCAATTTTGTACTAGTGATGTGTGTGTCTATCCTTACATCAGTGCCACACTATCTTGATTATTCTCGCTTAATAGTAAATCTTGAATTCAGGTCTTCCAACTTTGTTCTTCTGTTTGGTGATTGTTTTGGCTATTACAGATCCTTTGTATTTCCATATACATTTTAGAATCAGCTGGTCAATTTTCATTAAAAATCTGACTTGGATTGTGTTGAGATCAATTTAGGAAGAATGGACATGTTAAAAATTTTGAGTCCTCAATCCACGAGCATCATTTAGCTTTCCATTTATTCAGGTCTTCTTGAATTTATCTCAGCAGTTTCTTATAGTGTCTTTATTGTAGAAGTCTCACACATCTTTTGTTAGATTTGTTAACTTCATTTTCCAGTTCGCTATTATGCCTGATTATCTTTGGATGATCACTGACCATTTTACTGAAAATTTGTAGAAATAACCCAGTCAGAGATTTAACCAATTTAAGTTCTAATAAGGACTTGCCTATTTCCTATTCACCTTTCTTCCTAGGTTGTAGCCTTCAGGATCCATCTGAAATCCTGGGGTACCCACCAAGTCCCCTTCTTGTTTGTGGAACCCAGACTCCGATTTGTGTCCGTCCAGGCCTGTGAAAATTGCCAACAGTTATGTTCAGCTTCTTAGCCTCCCAACCACTGCTTTCCGATTTGGCAATTGCATCAATGGAAAAGTTAGCTCAAATGCTTGCATCACATCTTTTGGCTTCCCTCTAATACCTTGTCTTCTCTCTAATACCTTGTCTTACAAATTTTTACCACCATGGTAGTTTCCCAAAGCTTTCAAATCATGCTTTAGAAAAAATATAAATATTTTTTGTCCCTTTTTCCAGCTGTTTTCAGCAGGAAGGTTGTTCAAAGATAACCTAGTCAGCCAGTGACAGAAGTGGAACCTATAGGTACTATTGCTTGAGTATACAGTATTGCTCAGTGTCAAGCACAGTGCCCAACACATAACAGTTCTTAGTATGCATTTGTTGAATGATTGTCACAATCTAAATACTGATATAGTTTTGTTTTGTTTTGTTTTTTCTCCACAAGCAAATGTTTTCTCATTCTCAGAGGTAAATAATGGATCCTGCCTGGAACCTGAGAAACTGGTGACAAGAGGACTAGACTCCTGGAGTGTGCATACCTGTTTTTTGTTTGTTTGTTTGTTTGTTTAGTGGTACAGTTGAGGGAAGTCTGTCTAATATAAAGCAAAACACAGGATTTTCTGTGGTCGAATTGATGTACAAAATTGAAACATATATTTCCTTTCAACCACTTTTTCTTTAGAAGCAATTTCTTTGTGCCCATTATCTTCCATTACTAGAAAATGTCTAAAACAGTTTCCATATTTATTTATATTATTTCAAGTCAGATCTTTCTAATGAAATCTAGACTTTTGCACCTATCTACCTCCTTAATTGTTTCACACTGCTGTTTAATAGGTATCTTAAAATTAACATGTACAAGACAGAAAACAATTCCTGTTCTCCCACCCCACCAATACACAGACAAACACAATCTGCCTTCACACTTTTTCTCCATCACTGTAAGTGACACTACCATCTACTACTTGCTCACAACAAAAACCTAGGTGTTATTCTTTGTTCATCTTTTTCCTTAATCCCCATAACCAGTCCATTAGCAAGTCCTCATTCTATCTCCACCCTACAGAACACTTCTCACATTTTTCCATTTTCTCTCTCCCTACTGTTATTGCTGTAGCCCAAGCCACTGTTATCTTTTGGCTCAACTACTACCGTAGATTCCTAAGTGGTCTTCATGTTTTTACTCTTGGCCCTCTGTGATCCATTCTCTACAGAGCAATTTGAGTAATTCTTTTAAAATGACAATCAGTTCTTGTCACCATACCACTTAGCATCTAATAGTTTCTCATTGCAATTGGAATAATATGCAAACTCCTTAGCAGGGCCACTAGGCCCTACATAAACTGACTCTGTCTATCCTTTCAACCTCATCTTGTTTCTCTCTCCTCATGCACTTTCTCCAGTCACAGACTGCTTTCTTCTTGTTACTTAAGTGCCCCAAGTTTGTTGTCCCTTTTTAGCCTCTGTATTAGCTATTTCTTATGTTTTGAGTACTCTCTCCTGGATCTTTGCATAGCTGGCTCCTCATATTCAGGCTCAGCTTAAATGTCACCTTCTCAGAGAGAACTTCATTGACCACCCAGACTACAGTAACCCTCTCTCTTAAATTCTAGAGGAACCCATCATTACCAGCCTTTCTAAAACATCACACTGCTTAATTGCTTCTCCATGTTCTCCTTCACCTTTTTTTTTTTTCTAGGTACCGGGGCCAGGGATTGAACCCGGGACCTTGTATGGGTGAAGCTGGCACTCAACCACTGAGCCACATTAGCTCCCCCGAATTGGTTTTTTCATTTGTTTGCTTGTTGTCTGTTTTTTTGTTTTTAGGAGGTACCGAGTTCTGAACCCCGGACCTCCCATGTGGGAAGCACATGCTCAACCACTTGAGCCATATCTGCTCCCTCCCCTTCACTTTTCCATCCTTCCCCCCACTAGACTATAGCGTTGTTCTGTGTTTCTCATTTGCTACTGTTTTCTCAACATCTAGAATAGTGTCTGACACAGAATAAAGAAGTTCTTAGATATTTGTTGCATGAAAGAATGAATGAGTTAACATTTTATCTCAGAAGATAGGATGGAAATTCAAAAGAAAATATATTTCCTGCCATTTTCACAAACCTAAGATATAGCCTCTTTGAACATAGTAAGGATGAATCCTGAACTTGAATTCAGGACCTTTAGAGTTTTAGTTTCTTACTGATATTCTCTTAAGATGTGAATTAACATCTTTTAGTTTTTATTTCTGTTTGCAAATGATTTATTACTCTCTTAATCATGGAAATATTCTCAATTGTTATCATGAAAAAACCTTCAAGAGAAAACCTTAGAAAGATAAAAAAAAAAAAAAAAAAGGTATTAGAATTGATGTTTTAATGGACCAATCAAAATACTTAGGTGTAAAGATAGGCTTATCATTTTTATTATTATTATAATCCTACCAGTGAGCACAGACAAGACAGATTATCATCATGTTTTAAGAGGTAAAGAAAGAGAAAGAGTTTCAGTCTAAAAATTACATTTTGTTTAGTATATAAATATTTATCTGTTTGGTTTTTTTTTTGCTCTCCCCTATAGGGCCATTTTAAGTGCAAGATCTAGTTATTTTGCTGCAATGCTGTGTGGCTGTTGGGCTGAAAGCTCCCAAGAGTACATTACTCTTCAAGGGTAAGCATAATTTTTACAAGGCTGCTTGACTGCTAATGATGCAAATAATACTTCATACAAAGCACTTTTTATGAATCTGATTTCTCTTTATATTCAATGAAATGTATGTCGTGTAAGAGAGTTCAATGAAGTACATTTTCTGAAAATGGGAGGTAAGAGGGAGCCTTTAGTAATAGAGGTGGTTTCTGATTATGGAGGAATTTAAATGCCAGGCTAAGGAGTTTTTATTCTATGGATAAAAGGGATGTGTAGCTAGACCAGTTGATGAACTTTTATCATCACTGTTGAAAAATAACCTGAAAGATGTATCCTACTGATAAGATTCCTTCTTTAATGATGAATTTAAGATATCTGCTTAATATACAGGTAGTGCTAGTAAAGGCAAGTCTCAATCTTAGGATAAAGTGTTCTAATCCTAGGAATAATCCCTTTTGTGTAATTTTGGAAACTTGTCCAGGAACTGTACTTGATATGTTCTAGACACCATTTTCAAGAACTGTCAGTTCACTCTCATTAGAACACTCAATAAAAAAAAATTTTTTTAACAATTTATTGAAGTATATCATTCATACATGAACATACATAAACAATAAATGTTCAGTAAACATTGTAAACTTACAAAACAAACATGCATAACATCATACAGGGCTCCCACACATCCCTCCACCACAAATACTTTGCATTGTTGTGAAACATTTGTTAACAAATTATGAAAAAGCATTGTCAAAGTATTACTACTAACTATAGTCTGTATCTTACTCCCCTATATCAATAAAAATTTAAATGGAGAAATAACACTACTTTGACTTAGAATGCAACTTTTTGACATTCATCAAAATGATGTGATTCTGTGTGGAAAGGCAAAGGTCAAAATAAGTGTATAATTATGGGACTTTAGTCTACAGAAGAGGAAGTTAATTCACCAAGCACACATCTAATTTTTTTTCTGAAAAAAATTTACTTCTTTGTAGGTTTAGTGACAATTTTTACTGCTTTATAACTATTATGAATACCTTTGTTCCTCTCACCAAGTAGATTCTGTCCTCAGCAGAAATAAGGCCTTAAAATAACACTTTGTTTTCTAGCTTCTTTCACTTTCACTATGTCCTTTTAATATTGAGAATGAATCTTTGAGATAGGGCAGGTATATGCGCATAAAGGAAAAACAAGGTTAGAGAATTTAAATGTTTTCCCAGGGTCACCTCATGAATAAGTGCTTATGCTGAAAAGAAATCCCAGGTTTGTTGATTCTTAATCCAGAGTCCATTCCACCACAGTCACTGAAGAAATTTTAAAAAAGCTTTCCCTTTAGAATGTGTTCTTGACTTAGCTCAGACTGCTCTTCTCTACTGTTTATATCAGTGCTTTTCAAGCTTTGTTTCATAAAACCCTAAAGTTCCTGGTAGGTATGTTAGGGAATACTGGTGGTACAGTGGAAAAAGCATGTACCTTACCACCATCCTATATCCTGTCCTAACTTGCTACTTGATTTTAGAGACAGTTCTTAACTTCCCTGAGCTTCCTGGGGCTGTTGAAAGGATTAATTTAGAGAAAGTATGTAAAGAACTGAGCATAGTGCTTAATACATAGTAGTACCTTAATATTTGTCCTCTAGTTCTTTCCCTAAATTGAATTCTCCTAATTTTCTAGAGAAAAAGGAGAAAAAGGTTCAAGTGAGGGCCATTCCCAACACAAGGACAGCAATGCCTCCTTGCATGATCAGCACCTTCTCTTGGAATCTTGCAGCTGTTGCTTGACTGCAGGATATTTTCTACAAATGGATTTGAGCAATATCTTGTCTGTTCTCACAGAAGAGAACCACAGTGTTTTTAATGAGTTGGTAACTCAATTACTATAAATGCATGATATTTTTTAAGAGGGTCAATCTTCAGAAAACTGAGGTGTGGATAGTAGAGTCTGATAATCCTAATTCCATCCATGGCCCAGAGTTGAGGGTGGAAGGGTTTAGCTGAAAAGAAGCTATCCCCTTCTAGTGGGAGGAAGGAGGAAATTTTCCACACCCTATAATGAAAATCAAATCACAGCCAACACTTCTGTGAAGTAACCCCACATCTTTGCACTTTGTATAAATAGAAGTCTTCCAGTGGTGACTTGGGGGCTTTGAAACATAAATTTGGATTTTCTTATCTCCCTTGAGACTCCTGGTATTGCTCTGAACTTTCATTCTGATCTTTTGAAATATAAATCAGATCATTTTTTTCTCCTGACCAAAAGCCTTCACTACCTTCTTATCAAAATTAGAATTAAACCCAAACTCTTTACCATGTCCTATAAGACCCTACATGATATGGTCCCTAGCTTTTCCGTGATTTTGTACTGTTCTTGCTCTCATTTGTTAGCTTTATCAGCCATCCAAAAAGTTCATTCCTGCCTCATGGCCTTTGCATTTGCTGTTCCTACTGTCCAATTGCTTTTCACCTAGATCTTTGCATGGCTAGCGTCTTGTCATGCTTTAAATCTCAGTTCAAGTGTTACCTTCCCAACTTCCCCACCTAAAGTAGCTATAGATCAGTTCCCCGGTACTCTCTTTTATAAATTTTCCTTTTGTAAATAGTCTTCATGGCATTCCTCACTATTAAAATTATCTTCTTTATGTATTTGTTTACATATTTATTGTCCATGTGCTCCCTCTAAAATATAAGCTTCTGGCATCCCCAACGCCTAGAATATAGCTTATCATTCAATAACTGCTAAATGTGAATGAATGGATATTACCTTAGTCCACACAGGCAGGGGCCTTAAACTTCAGGAAGCCCAATTAAAACACAGAGATTTTAGTAGACATGTTAAGCCTCCAATATTAGATCTTACCCTTTCATAAGTTTTTGTTTTCTTTCCCTAACTCTGAGTATATGTAATGTTTTCATTACCTATAATCTTTTATTCTGATAACTTTTCCCCTTCAGTTTTGCCAGAGTTTGCTTCATGTATTTTGGGGTATCCTGGTTAGGTGCATAGATATTTATGACTATTATTTCTTCTGATGGATTATCCCTTTTTTTGTTTGTTTTTGTTTTTGTTTGTTTTTTTGCTAGGCCAGTGAAAAGAATTTATTAGGAAATGGGGGAAGAGAACAGAGCTTGCTGAGAAATGGGAGAGAAGGATGGAAATATGCACTGAGATTTGATGTGGGCTCCTCTAGGCAGAGAGAGCCTGTAAAATCTCTTTTATTAATATATAAGGGAAATGGATGTGGTTTAAGCGACTGGGCTCCTGTTGCTTGAGGGAGGTCCAGGGTTCAATTCCCGGGGCCTCCTGGTGAAAGGCAAGATGGCCCGTGCGGCAAGCTGGCCTGAGTGGAAAGCTGGCCCACTCTGAGTGCTGGCTCGCACAGAGTGCTGGCCCATGCAGAGAGCTGGCGCAGCAAGATGACACAACAAAAAGAGACAGAGGAGAAACAATAAGAGACGCAGCAGACCAGGAGCTGAGGTGGCGCAAGAGATTGAACGCCTCTCTCCCACTCCAGAAATTCCCAGGATTGGTTCCCGGTGCCGCCTAAAGAGAAGACAAGCAGACACAGAAGAACACAGAGAGCAGACAGCGAGCACAAAATAAATAAATAAATCTTTAAAATACAGATTTATATTTTATTTAAAAAATATGTAAAAGTGTATATATAAATCTATATTTTATATATATACATAATTGCCTTCCATATCTCTCATAACTTTTTTCATTTAAAGTCTGTTTCATCCAATATTAGTATAGCTACCCCTGCTCCTTTTTTTGGTTACTGTTTGTGTGGAGTATCTTTTTCCAGCCTTTCCCTTTCAGCCAATTTGTGTCCCTGGGTCTAAGTGAGTCTCTTATAGGTAGCATATGGATGACTCATGTTTTTTTTTTTTTTAATCCATTCTGCCAGCCTATATCTTTTGATTGGGGAGTTTAATCCATTCACATTTACTGATGTTACTATAAATGCATTATTTACTTTCACCATTTTGTTCTTTGGTTTTCATATGTCATATCTTATTTTTGTCTTTTTACTCCTTTCTGCTATTCTTACCTTCTACACTCTCCTCCAAGCCTCTCTCTCCTGTCTTTTTCTTTCAGAATATACGACTCTCTTTAATACTTCCTGCAAAGGTGGATTCTTTTTTACGAACTCTTCTTTGTTTATTTGTGAATATTTTATACTCCCCTTCATATTTGAAACACAGTTTTGCCGGATAAAAAATTCTTGGCTGGCAATTTTTCTCTTTCAGTATCCTAATTATATCATACTACTATCTTCTTGCCTCCATGGTTTCTGATGAGAAAGCCACACTAAGCCTTACTGGGCATCCCTTATATGTGATGGTTTGCTTCTGCTTTGCTGCTCTGAGAATTTTCTCTTTATCTTTGATGTTTAACATTCTGAGTAGTATGTGTCTTGGAGTGGGTCTATTCGGGTTTATTCTGATTGGGGTATGCTGTACTTCTTGGGTATGTAAATTCATTTCCTTCATGAGAGGTGGGAAATTTTCAGCCATTAATTTCTCAAATACTCTTTCTGTCCTCTTTTCCCTTCTCTTCTCTTTCTGGAACTCCCATGACACATATGTTCTTATACTTTGTGTTATCCTTCAACTCCCTGAGCCCCTGCTCAATTTTTTTCCATTCTTTTCTCTCCATGTTCTTTTTTCTCAAGTTCAGCTGTTCTGTCTTCTGCATCACTTATTCTTTCTTTTATTATTTCGAGTCTGCTGTTATATGCCTCTGATGTGTTTTTTTTCCTTTCTAATGTGTTTTTGTTCTCACCTACTGTGTCTTTCATTCCCATAAGCTCTGTAACATTTCTGTTCAGGTTTTCAAATTCTTCTTTGTGCTCACCCAATGTCTTTTTTTTGTTGTTGTTAAGATTTATTTTATTTATTCATGTCTTCCCACTCCCTCGTTGTTTGCATTCCTGTGTCTGTCTGTCTTCCTTGTTTTCTTTAGGAGGCACTGGGAACTGAATCCGGGATCTCCAATGTGAGAGGGAGGTACCTAATCTCTTAAGCCACCTCCGTTCCCTCTTTTGTTGTGTCTCTCATCATGTCCTCCCCACCGCGTCTCCTGTTGCATCATCTTGCTGCGTCAGCTTGCCATGCCTGCCCATCGTGTTAGCTTACTGTCTTCCTTGTCTTTTTTAGGACGCACTGGGAACCTCTGCTCCCTGCTTTGCTGTGTCTCTCATTATGTTTTTCTTGTGTCTCTTGTTGGGTCATCTTATGTCAGCTTGCCACACCTGCCCATCGCACCAGCTCACTGTCTTCTTTGGGAGGCACTGGGAACCGAACCCTGGACCTCCCCTGTGGTAGGCGGGAGCTCAGTCGCTTGAGCCACATCCTCTTCCCCTCAGTGTCTTCTTGATGTCCTTTAAGGGCCTTGGGGAGGGAGGCTATAAAGGCCCAAAAAAGCCACTCTTAATTTCCTCACATGCACTTCTTTGGTCCACCAGTAGATGGCGCTCTTCGACAGCCCTCTCAGTTCAAACCCTGGCTGGAGTGTGTTCACTGCAACATGGACTGCAACAGTGTGACAGAGGATCCTGCCTCAAGACTATTCAGAGCCTTCAAATCAAACTCTCTCAGAGGCTGTTCAACCTTTGCCGGCAGCCCTCTCCCTTTTCCTTGGGTAGGAAATAATTCCACTCCCCTCTGCACTTTCACCAACCAGTCCTGGTCTGTAGGGAGGTGATTGAGAGGTTTGGATCATACTGGCATGATTTGGATCATACCATGCTGGCTTCTAGGGCAAACAATGGCACAGCCCCATCTGGCCTGGAAGGGTTTGTGGGCACAGCAGACCAAATTTGTTGGCCAAAAGCTGGATCAGCCTTAGGCTGCATCTCTCTGTCTCCCCTTTGGAGAGGTGGACTCCTGCAGCCCCCTCTGTCTGTAGCCACCGGCCATTCAGTGGGGAAAATGGGTACCGGTAGCTGTAGCTGAAGCTTTTACTCACAGTTTTCCTGCCGAGATTCTTTTCCTTTGCCCCTCTCTTTTCTGGATGGTGTCCAGCCTTTGCTGGTATCCTAATCCCTGGAACATTTTTTCCCAGGCTGTTTCTACCTGTCCTCTATCTGTTTTTCTGGGAGAGAAGTGAGTCCTGTGTCTCTTTAATCTGCCATCTTCACAGAGGTTCCTGATTTTTTTTTTTTTTAAAGGAAGCACCGGGGGTTGAACCTGGGACCTCGAGTATGGGAAGCAAGTGCTCAACAACTGAGCTACACCTACTCCCCCCAATTACTTTAAAAAAAAAAAATTGTTAAAATATATTTAGGCAGCAAGTGAGGAAATGTTCTGATTAGCTGACATTAAGTTTCTGCTTTACATAGGGGGATCTTACAAAATGGGGATCAGATATATATTGATTTGTAGTATGTTCATTCTGAAAAGCTACCTCTCCTGAACCAACATGAAGTGTTCCTAATCTGCATTTCTATAGAGTGCATTCCATTATTCCATTTTGGCGTGAAGCTCCTGCAGGTCAATTGTATTTGTCTTCTGGAAAATCCTTTCTCAGAAAAGGATCGCTCTTGGCAATGCCCAATGCAAGTGACCATTTTTTTTTACTTAACAGTCTCCCCTTTCGGTCATTTTTCCAATGATTTCATTGGGAGCTTAACCAAAACACTCCGGTCACTACCATTAATTCATTTCTTGTCAGGCGGTCAAGTAGGCTCAGTCAGTCATTCTGTTTCATTTATGTTTGTTTTTTCTTTCTCTCTTGATTGAAGTGAAGTTCATTGGACCGCTGCTTAATTATATTTAAGACCCTTGGAGTGGGATTATTTACTCAGTTGAGTGATATGGGTACATCCCTCTCTCTGAGTCAGGATGTCTATTATTTTTATTTTTATACTTGGTACACTAGAGACAGCATCATTTCTATATCATTTTGCTTTTGTTTAGCTATCTTCAGAGCAACCATCTATTTGAGCGTGACAAGGAATTTAAACAGATTCTTGAAACACAGTTTGTACAACATGAAATAAAAACATAACCTGATAATCACAACATAAAGTATAAATCCAAAGTATAGTAGTAGTTCCCTGTGATGGTTAGGCTAATGTGTCAACTCGGCCAGGTAATTGTGCCCAGTTGTTTGGTCAAGCAAGCAGTGAACTAATTGTAATACAAGGACATTTATGGACTTTAGTCACCAGTGAGTTTACTGCATAGATAGCTGATTACATCTACATCAGTCAGGAAAATTGCATCAGCAATGAGTGATGCTTTCAGTTGAATACCTTAAAAGGGGAAGTGATTTTAGTATTCAGTGAGAATTTCCCAGCTCATCTTTGAACAGCCAACGTCTCCTGGAAACTCATCAAGGACCTTCATTGGACTTTCATCGGAGCCCCTGGTTTGCAGCCTGCCTGCGTAACCTGGACTTGTGTATCCCCACAGTCACATGAGAGACTCTTATAAAATCTCATATTATTGACAGATATTTCCTGTTGATTCTGTTTCCCTAGAGAACCCTGACTAATACATTCCCGTAGTCCATTAAACCAAGAACCCAGGTCAGGAAATAGGTCTGTCCATTGAGATGTTTGAGCCTAACTGATATCATGAAATATATGATATCATATTTTAATGGATAGACCTTAACTTGGTCCATTAAAATATTCACTGTCCCAGACTTACTAACACAAAAGCACAACAAAACCATGCAGTTATCTGCAATTTACAAATGGAATGCAACATAGTGAACAGAAGCAGAATCTGATAACCCAGGAATGTGCTGTAGTTTTCTATTGAAACACAAAATTTCTCTACAGTCATCCTCCTTTTGATCAAAGATAACCCCAAAGAAAGATTATTTTTGATCATAAAGTAAGGCTGGCTTCATTAGATTTGGTCTGATTATTTATATAGGTACAGCAAGAATGGTGATTTACCATATAGGCCTTTATATAAGTTTACTTTGCTGGTAGTTTTTTATAAGGAGCCTCAAATTGGACTTTTAAAAGCCTCTCAAGTCTAGGAAGCCAAGCCAAGAACTCGATACCAGATTTCACCTGCAGTAGCTATAGATTTGGGTGAATTCCTTTCTCGAAGTCCCCAACGTATATGATTCCTATGCCTGCCAGAAAGTGGCCTTCTTACTTGTATGTAGGACTGGAACTCTGGAGCCAGATACCAGCTTGGTTTTTCCTAGAGCATTTAGTAAGCATTGACTCCATAAAGTCAAACTTAGTTCCATAAAAGTGTCTGGTCATATCTGATTAAATTAGCTTCATTTTCAAATATTACAAAGCTTGTCTCCAGTTATGCCCTGTTAATAAGGAAAACATATTCTTACTAAACCTATGCAAATAAGTATATTGCCATCAAAATAAGAGTAGTCAAAGAGTTTCTGAATTCTATAGAGATGCAGGGATAAAAAGACAAATGTTTTATGAATTATAGATAGCTTAAAGGAAAAGAGTAAGGGTTTCCTGGTTGTAGCAGTTTGATATAGTTTATGAATTCCAAAAATAGATATTGGATTATGTTTGTAAACTGTTCTGTACCTGGGCGTGATTAAATTATGATTAGGGCTTTGATTGGGCCACGTCAGTAGGACATTGAGTGCCTGCCCCCTTAGTGGTCGAGGACTCAGATAAAACTACATGGCAGAGAAGAGGAGTTAGTTGGAGTTTTGATGTTGGAGATTTGATGCTGGAGTTTTGAGGTGAAGCCTGGGAAGTGAACACACTGGAGAAGAATACAGAGGAATAGAGATGGCTCCTTAGACACGGCAGAAGCCCCAGGGAGAGTGACAGAGCCAGTCACCTGATAGTCTACAGCTGGTCTTGTAGAGAGAGCACAGCAGCTGAGCCCGGAGAGAAATGGAGCCCCGGGAAGAGAGGAACCCAAGAAGCCTGAACTCTTGGCAGCCATCGGCAGCCATCTTGCCCCAACACATGGCAATAGACTTTGGTGAGGGAAGTAACTTATGCTTAATGGCCTGGTAACTGTAAGCTTCTACCCCAAATAAATACCCTTTATAAAAACCATTAGGTTCCTGGTATTTTGCATCAGCACCCCTTTGGCTGACCAATACACTAGTATTTAGAAAATAGAACATTAAAACATCAGCAATAATCCAAACAAAACCTATAATCATTCTTTATCAGTTCATTCATCTTTGGTAGTCTGAGGACTCGATCCTTTCTGCTCAATCTTTGTTAGTTATCTCATGAACTTTAGAATTCTTCACTAGAATTCTGGAGACCTTGGCTCAGTCCAGTGGTATGGTCTCAAAAGTTATTTAAGCAATTTCATTAGAAGCCTATGCCCCAGAGTACCTAGCATAGTCCTTTCCATAGGTCTCTGAGACTCAGGCCTATAGCTGATTGCAAGTGGTGTCAAGGAAGCATCAGAATAAAACTATCTGTAAATGACTGTTTTAGTTTGCTAAATGCTAACCAAATATGGGTTGGCTTTTACAATGTGAATTTATTAGGTGAAAAGCTTACAGTTTGGGAAGCAGATGTGGCTCAAGCGATTGGGCTCCCGTCTACCATATCAGAGGCCCCCGGCTTCAATTCCCAGGGCCTCCTGGTGAAGGCAAGCTGGCCCACGCCGCAGGAAGCTGATGGCCCTTGCCACGGAGAACTGATGCAGCAAGATGATGCAACAAAGGGAGATGCAAAGGAGAGACAGTGAGAGACGCAGCAGACCAGGGAGATGAGGTGACTCAAGCAGTTGAGTGCCTCTTTCCCACACAGGAGATCACGGGATCAGTTCTCAGTGCCTTCTGAAAAAAAAGTAGAGAAAGACAAGAAGAAAAGACAAGCAGACACGGAAAGAACACACAGTGAATGGACACAGAACAGACAGCGAGTGCAAACAACAACAAGGGGGGGCGGGGGGAAGTTACAGTTCAAGACCATGAAAGTGTCCAAATCAAGGCATCATCAGTGATGCATTGTCACTGAGCTGCAACTGTGGGCCATCAGGCACATGGCAGGGCACAGTGCCGGTCTGCTTGTCTCTCCCCTCTCCTCCAGCCCTCGTGGCCTTCAGCATTGGGCTGTTCTGTCCATGGCTTTTCTCTCTCCCGGGTTCTTCAAATTCTGGAGGCTTCACTCTGTCTCTGCAGTATTTCTTTCTGTGTCTGCAGCTTTTTATTCCTCCATTTATAAAGGACTCCAGTAAGAGGCTTAAGACCCACCCTGGGCTACGCCCTACGCAAGCAATCTAATCAAACGACCCCTGACTAATCTAATCAAAGATTCACAATAGGTTCAATTTAAGAACATAATTTTCTGGGGTCCACAAAAGACTCAAACCAACACAATGAGAAAAGATTTCAAATAGCCATGGTTAACTTATTGCTGTTTTGCAAAAGTGAACAATCTGATGAACGTTCATTAAACTTTTTTTTTTTTTTAAGAATAACTGAAAATATGACCAATACTATACTGTTGTCTGATATTAGGTAGATCAATACTAGGACATCTCATGGACAGTGAGGATATTGAGAAATCTCTAGGAATTTTATATAACTTCTGAAATATTTTCATTAATAACATTTTACCCATACAAATTTAATCAAGACGGTTAGAAAATCCTTTTTAATTTGACAGTGCTTACCATGCAACTCATAACATATTAAGTAAACCTATTTCTAGCACCCCTCTTTTTTACATATGAAAAACAGATCCTTTGTGATTTTCTAGAGGCCTTCTGAAAATTGCCAAAGACAGTTTGAGATCAAGAAGACGTGATTTAGGGTTTGATTTTAGGAAAAGTGAAATGTCATTTAGTAAAGGCAAAATGTCTAAAGTTGTCAGGTTTGAATATTTTGTGAAATAGCATCGTGAATCACTGTGAAACAATATTTGGTTCTTATTTAACCAAAGTGACAATAAAGATTTGAAAAGTAAATAGAAGAGTTAACATGAGTGTAAAAAAAAAAATTTCCAAAGTGAGAAGACTTGTTCTCCAAAACAATGAAGGATGAAAAGGTCAGTATAAAGCACAGGCGATTATTCTGATATTCTGATACAGAATCTTTGCCTTTTAGGCAGATTACTCAGATGATTAAGATAAACCTTTTATAACCTCTTAGTAAGAGCAGACCAGTAGCCCACAAAAATTTTGTCATTTTAACAGAGAGAAAACCAAATTCTAGTTTTGCAAGATTTTGTCTGATAAGAAAACTCTTAAAAATCTTATAGATAAACCTGTCAAATCTTAGCCAACCTTGACCATGACAAAAAAAAAAAATCCTTTTCTATAAACCTTCCACGATTTTCTGTATCCATTCAGATTTTGTCCTACACATTCCTGTTTCTCATTCTGAAACAACCAGTCCCTTTACTTTAGGACAAAACTATTCTTTTTTTCCTTCAAAAACACGTTGTGCATACCTTACATATTTAAGTTACCAAAAAAGATCTTGGAAACTTTTTAAGCTGACATCCTACAAAACACAATTACTCTTGAAATCAGGTTTGTCAGATTAACTCAATTTGATCACACACAAATTTACATTTTTATCTTGAACTTCTAATAGGTATAATGCTAGAAGCTTATTTGATTGGTAAACCTGTATAAATTTAAGAAAAACAAAGCCAAGTAGAATAAAAATGTATACTTATCTTGTACTTAACATTGAAAACTCAGAAATAGATAGCTGTTTTCATTTAACTTATAATATTAAACTAGTCCTATTTGCCAAAGGTTTACCTATATTATGTGAACATGAATTTTTAAGAGACATTTGAGTTTAGTTCTATGAATACTTTTTTCATTGGAAATATTAAAAAGTTCAGTTTCTTTAATTTCTGGGACTTGAGGAGTATAGGTGCTTACTTATCTTTAAGCCAATTTGAATAGAGCTCTTTTAAGGAAGATATAAGCTAATTTGGTAATACCATCTAGAGGTGGGAAACTGTCATACATCAAATGTAATGACAGACACAAATAGAGAGTTTATAGCTTTATTATAAAATTTTTTAGCCATAAGTCAGACAGAAAAACACAGTAACACAGAAAACACATAGAAACACAACAGTCACTTGTTGATACAAAAGACCTGGCTTTCTGTCCTTGTTTCACTCTTGCATTTTTATCAGAATTTGTTCTTGGCAGATGGGCATATTGAAGTTAATTGCTTAATATGAGGGCTTAAGTTTTCCCGTTGATATTTGTGGAGAATTTTTAAGATTTTCTTTGCCTGATGTGTAAACTTATGGAAGCTTTGCCCTAATTCTCAGGCTTGTTTGACCCTCAGATTTAATGTGGAAAGATGGATTCTTTGGGTCCCTCTGGGTCAGTCCATTCAGCATTTGTTGTTGTTGTTGTTGTCATATGCTTCACAACTTCATTTATTCTTACCGCTGCATCATATTCCATCTTGTGTATACACCACAAGCCAGACACAAAAGGTCAAGCAGTTGTATGATTGCACTATTTTTTTTTTACTTTATTTTGTACATTTAATAATTGAAAATATAAACAATTAAAAACTAAAAAGTAAACACAGATGAATAAATATATATATTTCTCAAATGCATTGGATACATATAAAAATTTTTTTGAATCAAACAATATGTTACACAAAACATTTGGTTCATAGTAACGCATTCATACAGCACTTGTCCTTCTGTGTCTGGCTTGCTTCACTCAACATAATGTCCTCCAGGTTCATCCATATTGTCATATGCTTTACAACTTCATTTCTTCTTACAGCTGCATAATATTCCATCGTGTGAATAGACCACAGTTTGTTTATCCATTCGTCTGTTGATGGACACCTGGGTTGTTTCCAGCTTTTGGCAATGGTGAATAATGTTGCTATGAACATTGGTGTGCAGATGTCTGTTCATGTCACTGCTCTCAGTTCTTCTGGGTATATTCCCAGTAGTGGTATTGCCGGGACACATGGCAAGTCTATATTCACCTTCTTTAGGAACTGCCAAACAGTCCTCCATAGTGGCTGTACCATTCTGCATTCCCATCAACAGTGAATAAGTGTTCCTATCTCTCTACATCCTCTTCAACACTTGTCGTTCTCTGTCTTTTTAATAGTGGCCATTCTGATAGGTGTGAAATGATATCTCATTGTAGTTTTGATTTGCATTTCCCTAATCATGAGTGATGTTGAGCATTTCTTCATGTGGGTTTTTTTTTTTTTTTTT
>JAQZBX010021238.1:0-32436 GCA_029593785.1 Cabassous unicinctus
CTTATGGCAGGCCTTGACATCGATTCCTTGCACTCACTCCTTCATTGTCTCCCTAAACTTATCTAATAATTCTCATATATCTTATATTATTTCTGAATGTCAGGCCCAAACCACCTTTCTTGTCTTATTTTCCTCTGTTCTGCAAAACATGTTCTATGATCTAGACAATCTGCATTGCATTAACCCAGTGGACACTGCAAATACTTTTCAAATTTTAGCATCTGACAGAAATGACTTCGTTAGACCCTATATTTGTATATTGTAATATTTTCCATCTCTTAACTCCACATTCTCTATACTGCCTTCTCTCATCAATATAGTTTTCTCTTTCCACTCTACTCATATATTGTTAAAGGGTTGTTTCTGCTTTATAATATGCATTACAATTTAATGCCTGTTGTATATTTACATACATTTTGGGTAGGAATTGACTATTTACAACATTGGTCTTTCTTGTAATCTGGCACAAAATAATTAAAATTCATTTTAAATGAACAAAATGAATATATGACAAAGTAACTATAGTAATAGAACATAATCCAACTAAGACTTTGGTCTTTGAATAAGACCAAAACCAAATAATGCTCTGATATTCTGACAAGCATAAAATATCTCTGCTTTTTCCTCTTGTTCAATTAAAGTAGGTATTGAAACTAAAGAATTCTATGTGCTTCACACATGCAAAAATGATTAGAGTTGTGGAAGGGGCATAACCTGATCAGAATTCAAAGCTTCTTCAAACATCCCTCAGGCAGTCTCTCTCTGAGTAGTATATCCTCAGAAGCAAAATTGTTCTTTGGGAAATATACTTGAACTATTGAACACAAGTGCAGGTCTGAAAGCCTTACTCTAAACCAGGTCTAGTTTTAGAACCTTAGACAATGGAAGATTCAGAATTTTTTGAATTTTCTATGCTTGAGAGTCATTAACGTTGTTATTCCATAAAATATAATGGACATGATTTATTGTGCCATAAAATGTGTTAGATACAGATTTAGGTATGTTTACATATATTATATCATTTATTTCTCACAACATCCTTCAAGAGAAATATTATTACCTCCATTTTAGTAAGGAGGAAACTGAAGATCTTAGAGGTTGAGTAACTTTGTCATGCTCACATAGCAGTGAGTGGTGGAGACTAGTTTCAAAAGCAGGTGTGGCTGGCTTCAAAGCCAAGCTATCAACAATTCTCCTGTAATATATGAACGGCAATATGTGACTTTCTGTACTTTTAGGATTGAAGAAGCGAAGGATGTAAATTTGGAAATGATTTCTGTGCTTTTGATTGTGAGCCTATAACTGTGTGATAAGTCCACTCTGAAGAAGAATCACAGACCTTTGAAATCACTTTGGCACTCTCAGTGGCAGGAGGTGACTGGACAGAAAATACTCCTGGAATGGTAGAACACATAAAACATGTGAAGAATTTCATGAGCCCGTTGTCTTTTGTTTTGTACACATTCTTCTCTGTTTAGTGCATGCTAAGCTCCTCAAATCTTAATAACAGTGATAATTTTTGCAGTGAATTACATGCATATATCATTGCAAATTATAAGGCAAACTTCTCTTCATTAGCATGTGTGATTTTTACAGAAACTCTGTGAGCCTGACTGGGCAGGTTATAGAAGCATCTGCCTTTTTTCTCCTTCCTTAAATGCAACCCAATGTCAAAGTCAGGATTAGCCCTGAATCAGTGTATTAAAGGTGAGAAATTGATCTTATTTATGGTCTTCTTAACTGTGTTCTCAGAAACAGACCCTGTCTAATGTATATTACTTGAACCTTGTTCATGTCTTTCTCTTTTTCCCTGATGCTTTCTCTTTTCTTTTCTCTTTTTATCATTGTACATTTCTTTCCTAATTTCTCCTTATGTTCTATTCCCTTTCTTTAAATCTTCATTCTTTTGCCTTTCTCTCTGCCCTTTTTTATTTTCTGAATCTCAGAGTACTCCATAGATTTCAGGAAAATAGTTAAATATTGGCTATAATTTTAGAAAATAGTTGAATGCTATCTAATTTCAATGAAGAAAGTTGCTGTAAAGCTTTAGGTGTCTTCCCAATGGGTAGTCATGGCTACTATAAGTTTTTAAATGAAAAATTTACCCTTATGAATAGTGACCCTATTGGAAAAGATGATGGAGAGAAGAAAGAATCAGGAATAATGAAGACCTCTGACCCAAAGGCCTGGCCTTACTACACACTGCTTTTATTAACCTATCTCTCAATCAAGAGTTGTCTACTGATTTTTCTATATGTTCCTGGATATATCAAATGGGATATATAGCATTAATATTAATCAATAGCAAAATATCTCTTCGTATTATAGTTCAAGGCATTTTCCACACATTGTATAGCTTTCCTTTCTTTCTTCCTATTCAGGTCTCTCAATTCCTAAGGAAATCAATGTCCACGTCATTGGCATAAACTTCCCCATCTGTTCTAGCTGACACTGTTACTTCTGCCTTTGAACTTGTATAGCACTTTCCCCACAATAACTCACTTATCTTACCATTCACTTTACATGTATTGTATACCACTTTATATTGTACTTGTTATAGGTACAATTCATGTTTTTCAACTGTTTTCATGTAAAACAGTTTCAGTAAAAGCAAGAAGTAATTGGGATTGATCTTTGAGGATAATAAAATTTAGAAAGACCAAAAAGATGGGCTTCTAAGAAATATCATGTTAAGTTTTCTTAAAATTGTAATGACCAGTTGCATAAACAGAGAAGTATGAAAAATAACTGAACAAATCATGATAACAATGAAAATTCACTTTCCCAAATATAATTTATTATTGTACTAGTCAATTATTAATTGGATACATATTTTTGTAATATTTAATTATTGTTAGGCTGCTATTAATTTAGTATTATAATTGACACTTTGTATGAATGTCTGTGGTTAATTTGGGTTTTAATCAGGCAGAGTTACACTTTTGAATTTAGAGTTTTGCTCAAGATTTTTACTTGGTTATTTTCTCAGGATTTGTTTTTCTGTGGTAGGAATCAAGAGACCTGGATTCTGATCCCTACTTCTGCCAATTGTGTGAATATGGGAAACTCAGTTTACTTTGCTGTATTGTCTCATGTTTTTCATCCAATTAATACCCAACTTGGACAAAATGATATTTAATGATTCCATGAGAATCTTCATCTCATCACACTGGTCCATGAGCTTTCCCTCGATAAGGCCTTGGATCTGTAAAAATATTACTGTGTTTCCCTGGCTTCCTGTCCAGATTCTCCATCTAACCTTGTGTGCTTTTCCCATCAAGTCTCTCCCTGCTGATTCTCCATCCTCTGATGTGCATCATATATGAGCTCTGCCTGTTCCTGACCCCAGACCCCAGTTTGTTGTTTACAGTAAGTGTGCACCTTGAGACCTTGGACTGTTGGCTCAGGTGGTGACAAAATAATCACTGAGAGTAAGAGAGGATAGAGGGAGACTCATGCCCATGGTGGTGACTCAGAATTAGGGTCAGGATACAGTAAGAGTCTCTAATTTCTTTGGCCTATGACGAATGAGTGAAGCTGTCAGAGGGATCTTTGTGTGAGGAAGTTCCATTTTGTAACTGCAGAAATGATGGGAGTCTGCATACCTTTACTGTACCTCAACAACTTCTAAAATAATAAACCTCTATTAAGTTTTTTCAGAAACTTAAGGAAGTGATTGAAGTGAGTATCCAGACACAGAGAATCAATCCTATTTTCTGCCTACCCCTATCCACATATATGCTTACATATAAATACAATGATTATAAAAGGACTGAATATCCAGTGTCTTTTTTGTATTTTATGATGAAAGTTCAAGAAAAAAGTTCATCTGCCTTCCTAAAATGTTACTGATTAATGTTTGATATTCCTTTCATTTTATAATCATGAATTAAATGTATAAACTTACAAATTGCCTTGTAGATAAAATATCTGAATGGATTTTAGTCAAAGTAAGCAGGATAATATTAAATATCAAAACAAGTTTAAGTATCTTAGAGTATGGGGGATGCCAGTGAACATAAAAAGAGTGATACCAGGTGGAAGCTGAGAGATTGAAGAAATACATTTAAAATCTCAACCATTCCAAATGCTGGTCCTTGATACCTTCACATGTATGGAGAGAGGGAAGCTGTTTGCAGAGATATTTTACATTCTTTGTGACATGTTAGGCATATGCCTTTGCAGAAACTGCTGAAATCCCCAAAATAAGTATTTATTAGGCCTGGAGAAAGCCTTGCAGAACCAAGTGGTTTAAGTTCCAGTTAGGACTTTGAGATTAAGGAAGATTGTGGACAAAATAGCAGTGAATATGAGAAAGCATAATAGAAAGTAATGGTTGTTCTGTTTTTGTTTGTTTTTTTTAAATGAAAGACCACATACTTCTCCTGTTTTACTAACCTAACAGGCCCTCCAATATCACATACTATAGACTCTTTATCTCACTCTCAGTCTATAGCTTATCTTAATTCAGTCCCAATCCATGTCTTAGCATTTCTCACTCCAGGGGGAGAACCATCTGTTAATCATAATGTTTTCCTCTCAATTCTATTTTCTGTCAAAGAATTGTGAGTACAAAGTGGGGAGATATGGGTATTATGGGTTTATGTATAAAAGAAAGATGGAATATATTGGAAATGAGAACTAATTAAATCAGAAGGAATTTAAACAGCTGTTGAATGTTAAAGGCACCCATGAATCTTTTGTTCTCACCTAATCATCTGTTAAATTGAGGCCGGAACATTCTGGTGAAAGAGTGTTGGCAATTGGTTCAAATCATGCTGCAGCTAACAAGTTGTGATTATATTTTGTTGATTTTTCTTGTATTTGAGGAAATGAATGACTATAAACTTTTCATTTCTATTGAAAACACTACAACACAAATGATTCTAGGGTGTATTATCATGTCCGTAATCATAATTTCCTCCTCATTTTCTTAGTTTTCATAATTTTGGTAGCAGTCTAGGTGGCTGTTTCAATGAATGAATGGAATCACTCTATGATGTCTGAGTTTGTGTTTCTGGGACCCATCAATTCATGGGAGATCCAACTTCTCATGATGTTCTCCTCTGTGCTTTATGTGGCAAGGATGACTGGAAACATCCTCATTGTGTTTTCTGTGACCATTGATCCTCATTTACATTCCCCCATGTACTTTCTACTGGCCAGGCTCTCCTTTGTTGACATGGGAGCTTCACCTCATCCAAGATGATTTATGACATTTTCAGAAAGCTCAAAGCCATCTCCTTTGGAGTCTGCATTTCTCAGAACTTCTTCATCCTTGTCATTGGTGGTGTGGAGATGGTGCTCCTCATTGCTGTGGCCTTTGGCAGGTGTGTGGCTATTTGTCAGCCTCTGCAGTACCTGACCATCATGAGCCCCCAGGTGTGCATGTTGTTTCTGGCTCCTGCCTGGGCCCTTGGTGTCAGTCACTCACAATTCAAACTGGCATTTATTGTGAACTTACCATTTTGTGGCCTTAATGTATTGGACAGCTTTTACTGTGACCTTCCCTGACACTTCAGACTGGCCTGTACAGATACATACAGGTTGCAGTTTATGGCCACTGTTAGTAGTGGGTTTATCTGTATTGGTTCTTTCTTTATACTTCTCATCTCCTACATCTTTATACTGTTTACTGTTTGGAAACATTCCTCAGGTGGTTCATCCAAAGCTCTCTCCACTCTGTCA
The DNA here is from genome assembly GCA_029593785.1 of Cabassous unicinctus. Classification (NCBI taxonomy): domain Eukaryota; kingdom Metazoa; phylum Chordata; class Mammalia; order Cingulata; family Chlamyphoridae; genus Cabassous; species Cabassous unicinctus. The sequence goes on from JAQZBX010021238.1 coordinate 5,689, forward strand.
GCTCATACCACAGTGGTCCTTTTGTTCTTTGGTCCAACCATGTTTGTCTATAAATGGCCACACCCCAATTCACAGATGGGTAAGTTTCTTGCTACTTTTGATGCAGTTTTCACTCCTTTTCTGAATCTAGTAATTTATACATTCAGGAATAAAGATATGAAGGCCTAAATGAAGAGAGTGTGCAAGCATCTAGTGATTTACAGGAAAATCTCATAAATGATGTCATAAGCTCTTCCACTGACAATGGTTTCTTTGGCCTTGTATTTCCATCTTTTATATTTCAATTTCAGGAGCTTTGATGCAAAAAACTTTTGAATGTTATCATACCTGTCATTCTTATCTGATGAATGTATTTATTCATTGTGAAAAGTGAGTCATGAAAACAGTATATCACTCTATTTATGACTTTTTAAATTTCTTTCAGCAATGTTTTGTGACTTTCAGTGAACTATTCTTGTATAACTTTTCTGAGATTTAACACTAAATATTTAATATTTTCATGATATTTTAAATGGTATTTTGTCTCCCTTTACAATATTTCACTGCTATTATAAAACTATAATTTATTTTATTTACATTTTGTCCTGCAAATTTGTAAAACTCCTTTATTAGTTCTACTAATTTTTTATGGATTTTGTAGAATTTTCTTCATACCTTATCATGTGGTCTGCAAATAAATACCTTTTTGCTCCTTTTATTTGATTATGAATTCATTTTATTTGTTTTTCTTACCTAATTTTACTTTCTAGGTCCTCCAGTACAATGTGAATAGAAGTCATTGGAGTGGACATTCTTGATTTGTTCCTGATCTTGTAGGGAAAAGCATCCAGTCTTTCAATATTAAGTATGATGCTAAGTATTAGTTGATTTTTCTTATACAGTATGCCTTATACCATGTTGAGGACATTCTTCTGCATTGACAGTTTCCTAAAAGTTTGGTTTTATGTGTTTTTTTTTTTAAATCAAGAATGGTAGTTGGGTTTTGTAAAATGTTTTTTTTTTTTGTTTTATTAACAAGGTAATGCAGGTCTTTTAGAATGAGCTGAGAAATGTTTCTTTTTAAAATTTTTGCAAGAGTGTGACTAGAATTGTTATAATTTCTTTTCTTTAGGTTTAGTAGAACTTGTCAGTGACACTTTCTTGTCCTGGAGTCTTTCCTGTTTTCAACTATAAGCAGAAAAGGGAAATGAAAGGAAGATTTTCATGGATTAACTCAGTTTATTTATTAGAAAGTTTGTGTGTCCATTTTGGAAGTTTGTGTCTTTCAAGAAATTTGTACATTTGTTTATGTTGTCAAATTTGTTGGAATAGATTATTCAAAATATCTCATCTTTTTTACCATCTGTAAGATGCAATATTTTTTTTCTCCCTTTCGTTCTGGATATTGGTAATATGTGTCTTTTCTCTTTTTTGACCTTATCAGTATGGTTAGAGATATGTCAATTTTCTTGGACTTCTCAATCAGGTTTTCAAATCATTGGTTTTCTTTATTGTTTTTGGTTTTATATTTCATTGTCTTCTCATCTTACTGTTTATATTTACATTATTCTGCTTTTTATGCCTTAATTTACTTTCTTCATGCAGTAACTTTATGTGGAAGCCATAACCATTCAAGACCATTCTTCTTTTCTAGTATGTTCTTTCAGTTCCATTAATATTCCTTTAAGCACTGCTGTAAGTGCATCCCAGAAATTTGGCATACCTTGTTTATTTTGATTTCATTCAAAATATTTATTAATTTTCTTTTAAAATTTGTCTTTAAAACACGGGTTATAATTCCTATGGGAAATTTCCAGGTATCCTTCTGTAACTGATGTCTAATTTATTTTGATTACATTCAAATAACATGCTTTGCATGATATGAATACTTTTAAATTTACTGAGCTATGCCTTATGGCACAGAATATTGTCTATCTTGCTAAATGTTTCATTTGTCATTAAAAAGGTTTTGCATTCAGTTATTGTTAGGTGATGTATTCTAAAAATGTCAATTAGTTACACTTGGCTCATAATGTTAAGTCTTTTATGTCCTTAGAGATTTTCTTACTGCTTTTTCTACAAACAGTTGGAAGAGGGATATTTAACTCTGTGAATATATTTGTGGATTTCACTATTACTCCTTAGAGTTCTAGGAGTTTTTAATTCATATATTTTGAATTTCTGTTATGAGGTTCACCAATGTTTAAGATTTTTATGTACTCTTCTTTAATTGACCATTTTATCATTATGAAATTACCTTTATCCTTTGTAAAAATAGTTGCTATGAAATCCACTTTGTGTGATATTTGTATAGCCACACTAGTTTTCTTTTCATTAGTTTTATATATCTAGAAAAACTCTTTCTTTCTTATGCTTTTTATTTTAAAACAGATTTATTGACATATATTCACATAACTTACAATCCATCCAGAGTGTATAACCAATGGCTTTTAGTACATAACAGAGTCATGCATTCATCACCACAATCAATTTTAGAACATTTTCATTTCTGAAAAGCCCCATACCTCTTACCAGTCATCTCTCAATCCCTCTCTCCTTTCCTATCCCCTCATAATGACTAATGTAGTTCTGTCTGTATAGATTTATTTATATTTATATTTTATATAAATGGAATCATGCAATATGTAGTACTTTGTGTCTCGTTTCTTTCACTTCGCATAATGTTTTTTAAATCATTATTTTTTAAATGTGAGAAATTGTGGATTTATGGAAAAGTCATGTAAAAAACATAATGTTCTTATATACCCCACCATTGTTGACACTTTGCATTAGTGTGGTACCTTTGCTATATTTGAGGAAAGAATACTAAAGTAGTATTATTAGCTGTCGTCCATAGTGTACATTAGGTGTATTTTTCCCATCTACCACTCTATTATTATCACCTTGTATAAGTGTCATACATTTATTATAATTCATGAAAGAACATTCTTATACTTGTACTATTATCCGAGCCCACTGTCTACAACAGTGATCACTGTGTTATACAGTCCCATGATTTTTCTTCTAATTTTCATTCTGGTAAAATACACAACCCAAAATTTTCCCTTTCAACCACAGTCACATACATAATTCAGTGCTGTTAATTACTCACAATAATGTGCTACCATCACAACCATCCATTTCCAAACCTTTACAATCAATCTAAATGGAAATTCAGAAGAAATTAAGCATGAGATCCCTACTTTCTAACTCAATCTATCCCCTGGTAAAGTATATTTTAGATTTTAACTCTGTGAGCGGCTTATTCTAATTAGTTCATAACATTGAGATCATATAATATTTGTCCTTTTGTGCCTGCATATTTCATTCAACATAATGTCCTCAAGTTTCATCCATGTTGTCGCATGCATCAAAACTTCATTCTTTTTATAGATGATTAATATTTTATGGTATTTATATACTACATTTTGTTTACCTATTCATCAGTTGCTGGACATTTGTGTTGTTCCCATCTTTTGGCAATTATGAATAATGCTGATATGAATATCGATGTGCAAATATCTGTTTGAATCCCTGCTTTCAATTCTTATGGTTATATCTTAGTAGCAAAAACTCTGTGTCATATGGTAATTCTACATTTAGCTTCCTGAGGCAGTGTCTAACAGTCTTCCACAGTGTCTGCACAATTTTACATTCCCACCAGCAATGAATGAGTGTTCTTATTACTCCTCATCCTATCCACACTTATAGTTTTCTGGGTTTTTTTAAAAAATATTATCCATTCTTTTGGGTATGAAATGATATATCTTTGAATTTCTGATTTGTATTTCCCTAATAGCTGGTGAAGTTAAGCATCTTTTTATGTGCTCTTTAGCCATTTCTATATCTTCTTTGGAGAAACAGATATTTGAATCTTTTGTCATTTTTTAATTGGCTGTTTGTCTTTTAGGAATTCTTTATATATTCTGGATACTAAACCCTTAATAGATTTGTGGTTTCCAAGTATATTATCCTCTTGAGTAGGTTGTATTTTCTCTTTCATGACAAAATCCTTTGATACACAAAAGTTTTTAATTTTGCAGAGGTCCCATTTATTTGTTTTGTTTTGTTTTGTTGCTTGTGTTTTGTGTGTAAAGTTTAATAAACCAATGCTTAACACAAATTGAAAAATTGCTTCTCTACATTTATTTCTATGAGTTTTATAGTCCTGGTTCTTATATTTAGGTCTATGATCCATTTAGAGCAAATTTTTTAATATGGAGTGACATAAGAGTTCTCTTTCATTCTTTTGCATATGGATTTCCAGTTCTCCCAGCACCATTTGTGGAAGAGATAATTCTTTTGCAATTGAGTGGACTTGGCAGCTTTATCAAAATTTATTTAGCCAAAGGTGAGAGGATCTGTTTCCAAACTCTCATTTAATTCCATTCATCCTTGTGCCGGTACCATGTTTTTTGCTTTTTTTTGTTTTTTTCTTTACCACTATATGCTTTAAAGTCAGGAAATGTGAGTCCTCCAAATTAATTGTCCTTTTTCAAGATATTTTTGGCTATTCAGAGCTGCTTACCCTTCCAAATAAATTTCATCCTTAGATTTTCCATTTCTGCAAAGTATTCTGTTGGATTTATTATTGAGATTGTGTTGAATCTTTAAATCAATTTGGGTGGAATTGACATTTAATGACATTTAAATTCCAATTCCTGAACATAGAATATGCTTCCATTTATTTATGTCTTCTTTGTTTTCTTTTAGCAATGTGTTGTAGTTTTCTGTATAAAAGTCTTTTATATCCTTGTTTAAATTTCTTCCTAGTTATTTGATTCATTTAGTTGCTATTGTACATGGAATTTTTTTCTTGATTTCCTCCTCAGACTGCATATTACTAGTGTATAGAAACACTACTGATTTTTGTGAGTTGATCTTTTATACCACCACTTTGCTAAACTTATTTATTAGCTCCAGTAGCTTTTCTGTAGATCTATTGGGTCTGTCTATATATAGGATCATGTAATATGCAAGAATTTAAAGTTTTATTTTTTTTTTCCAATTTGGATGCCTTTTATTTCTTTATCTTGCCTAATTGCTCTGGCTAGCACTTCTAGTACAATATTGAATAGCAGTGGTGACAGTGTCTATCCTTGTTTTACTCCATATCTTAGAAGGAACGCTTTCAGTCTTTCACCATTGAATACGATGTTAGCTGTGGGTTTTTCATATATGCACTTTATCCTGCTAAGGAAAACTTTTCTATTTTTCAAAAATTTTTTAATCAAGAAAGGATGCTCTATTTTGTAAAATGCCTTTTCTGTGTCAACTGAAATGATCATGTTTTAATTTTTTCCTGCATTTTGTTGATGTGATGTATTATATTAATTTTCCTTTGTTGAACCTCCCTTGCATAACTGGGATGAAACCTATTTGATCATAGTACATAATTCTCTTGATGTACTGTTGGGTTTGATTTGCAAGTATTTCTTGAGGACATTTGAAACTCTATTAATAAGAGAAATCGGTTCCGTAATTTTATTTTTCTTTAGTATCTTTATCTGGCTTTGGTATTAGAGTGCTGTTGGCCTCTTAGAATAAGTTAGGTAGTTTTCTTTTCCCTACTTTTCAAATTTTTGGCGGCCAGTAGCCACCATCTTAACAACATGCCTGACAAGAGGGAAAACAGGGCTGACTGAAAATCACAGTGTTGATAGGCTAGATCTGCAATCTGCATCTAGATTAGATTGCAGATCTAGCCAAAGCTACAGGCCAACCTCAGGCAGGGAGGAAGCTGGGGGAAGTTGCACTAGCCTCTACGGGAAACTACAGGCCATACCATGGAAGCCAGTGATCATCCTACTTCGGCGTGCAGGCCACCCCAGGAGCTATTCTGTGTCAGGAATTGGAAACTCCATTTCCCAAAAACAGGGGAGGAAGAGACTACTGGCCACCGATTTCAGCTACTGATTAGTAAATTTGGTGTGGCAAAGTATAACTCTAAGAACAGCTAAAGTTTTAACCTGTCCCAGTCAGAAAAAAACTGCTAGCCACCATTTTGACTCCACCCATTGCATGAGGGGAAGCCAGGCCTATTGAAAATCACATTGACAGTAGAGACTGGTTTCTTTCATCCAGATTGGTCTGCAGCTCTAGCCTAGGCTTCAGCCCCACTTCTAGCAAGGAGAAAGCTGGCAGACCCCACACCAGCTTATCCAGGTAACTGCAGGTAAATTCAGCTGTCACAGACTGAATAATCGGAAGTCTACCAGGGCTACTGTGGTCATCTTGGACCAGCACTGCATAGATTGCCACCCACACCTGCAGCTCCATCCCTGCCCCAGGCAGGGGAGAAAGGGGCATGAAGTTTCCTAGTTTCTTTGGGCAACTACAGTCTAGGCCTGCATGACTTGGAATATTCCACACAGGTTTGGCTCTGTCCCTACTCGTGGCAAAAGAGAAAGTTTGGGGGAAGTTTCACTGGTACTTGGGGCAATGAGGGCAGCTTGAGACTCCAAAGCTTATAGCACCATCTACATCCTTGGCTCCTACTATACAACAGTAGGGGAGAAAGACAAGAAGGCCCTAAACAAAGGAGAGAAACTGTACCCAAAATAAATACTCTAGTTAGCCAGATACCAAGACACCAACAAAATATTACAATCCACACCAAGAAACAGGAAGATATGGCCCAGTTAAAGGAACAAGATAAGCTTCCAGGAGACATAAAGGAGTGAGACAACTAATCCTAGTTGTTCAAATAAATCTCCTTAATAAATTCAATGAGATGCCTAAAGAAATTAAGGATATTAAGAAGACATTGGATGAGCACAAAGAAGAATTTGAATGCATACATAGAAAAATACCAGATCTTATGGTAATGAAAGCTGTAATAAATGAAATTAAAAATACAATGGAATCATATAATAGCAGACCTGAGGAAGCAGAAGAAAAGATTGGTGAGCTAGAAGAAATGGCCTCTGAAAGTGAACATACAAAAGAACAGATGAAGGAAAAATTGGAAAAACTTGAACAAGGTCTCATGGAACTAAATGATAGCAAGAGATGTGCAAAGATATGTGTCATGGGTGTCCCAGAAGATGACAAGAAGGGAAAAGTGGCAGAAGGAATATTTGAAGAAATAATGGTAGGAAATTTCCCAACCCTATTGAAGGACATAGATATCCATGTCTAAGAAGCATGACGTACTCCCATTCAAAATAATCTGAATAGACCACCTCTGAGAAACGTACTAATCAGAATGTCAAATGCCAAAGACAAAGACAGAATTATGAGAGAAGCAAGGGAAAAGCAATAGATAACATATAAGAGATATCCAATAAGATTAAGTGCTCATTTCTCAGCAGAAACCATGGAGGCAAGAAGGCAAGTGGTGTGATATATTTAAGATACTGCAAGAGAAAAACTTCCAGCCAAGAATCTTGTATCCAGAAAGATTGTCTTTCAATATGAAGGCAAATTTAGAATATTCACAGATAAACAGAAACTGAGAGATTTTTTAACCAAGAGACCTGCTTTGCAGGAAATAATAAAGGGTGTGCTACAACCTGAAAAGAAAAGACAGAAGAGAGAGGCCTGGAAGAGAGTTTAGAAATGAAGATTATATCAATAAAAGTAACTAAAAGTATCAAAAGAGTGGTGAAAATAAAATATGACATAAAACCCAAATATTCAGGAATAAACATGACCAAAGATATAAAGCACTTCTATTCAGAAAACTACAACCCATTGTGGAAACAAATAAAAAAAAGACCCAAATAATTGGAAGAACATTCCGTGATCAGAGATTGGAAGACTAAATATCATTAAGATGTCAATTCTACTTAAATGGATAGCAAGAATCAATGCAACCCCAATAAAGATCCCACCAGCATTTTTTAAATAAATGGAAAACAAGATTATCAAATTATTTTGGAAGGGTAAGGGGTCCTGAGTCATAAGAAACATCTTAAAAAGAAAAGCAAAGTTGGAGGACTCTCATTTCCAGACTTTAAGTCATATTAACTAGCTACAGTTTTAAAAACAGCATGGTACTAATATAAAGACAGGCACATAGACCAATGGAACTGAATAAAATGATTCAGAAACAGACCCTCACATCTATGGTCAAGTGATTTTTGACTAGCCTGTCAAACCCACCCAATTTGGGCAGTACAGTACATTCAACAAATGGTTCTGAGAAAACTGGACGTCTATAGCAAAAGAAGGAAAGAGGACCCTTATTTCAAACCTTATACAAAAGTTAACTCAAAATGAATTTAAAAAAAAACTAAATGTAAAAGCAAGAACCGTAAAGCTTCTAGAAGAAAATGTAGGAAAATATCTTCAAGACCTGGTGTTAGGTGGTAGATTCTTAAAGGAGATAAGAGGAGGACTGAGATGGGCTACTGATATTTAATGTATGTAGAAGTTTTAATTAGGTTTACTGTAAAAGTGTGGAAATGTATAGAGTTGATGGTAACACATTACAGTGAGTAACAACTAGTTTATAAATGGGGATGTGGCTGAAAATGGTAGTCCAGGGATGTAATGCCAATTGACAGAAGGCTAGAGAATAATTTAGGAACTGAAAAGCACAGTAAACCCAGAGGAGAATGAGAGTTGTGGTTGATGGTACAGATGCAAGAGTGTCCTTTGAGAGCTAGAGCAGATGTACATCACTATTGCAGGGTTGTGGGAATGTGGAGAAGCATGGGAAAAATACAACTGGAGTGACCTATGGATTGTGGTTAACAGTAATAATGTAATATTCTTTCATCTATGCCAAAAATGTACTGTGTTGTAATGGGGGAGTATGGAAAATGTGTGCCAAATATACACTATAGATCTCATAATAATCAGATGATGTTATCTCATAATCTGTAAGAAATGTTCCACCACATTATGATGTGTTGATAGAGAGATGTTGTTTGGGAATTCTGCACATGTGCATGATTGTTTTGTGAGCTTACAACTTCTGTCATAAAAATATATTTAAAAAATAGTAATAAAATGGGTTCAGGGAAAAATATACCAAATGTAAGATAAGGACTATAGTAAGTAGTAAGATTTTTACAATATTCTTTCATAATTTGTTACAAATATCTCACGACAATGCAAAGTGTTGGTGGAGGGTTAATGTTTGGAGCCCCTGTGTGATGTTATGAATGTTTGCATAGTAAGTTCACAACTTTTAGTGTACACTTATTGTTTATGTATGTTCATGTGTAAATGATATAAAAATAAAAATAATACAGTGGTTTAGGGGGAAATTCTTTGGTCAGTAGTAATATTTTGAGGATGCCTTTTAATCGTTAATTAAAAATGTTTAACAGCAATACAAGGTATTCGTGGTAGGGTGAGATATAAGAGGCATGTATGATGTTATGTATGTTTGTTTTCTATGTTCACAAGTATTGCTATGCACTTAATGTTTATGTATGTTCATATATGAGTGATACACTTCAATAAATTTAAGAAAATACGCTAGGAAGGAAAAAAACAACAACGAAAGTCTTAGAATCTGTCATACCTAAGAAGGGTTTATGAAAAAAACAATGCACTAAATTTATGATGTGGTAATTTGGATAGGATCCTCAAACAGAAAAACAACAACAACAACAAAAAACATTAAACACTAATTAAATCTGAATAAAGTCTGGACTTTAGTTACTGTAAAAAAAACAAAACAAAAAAAGGTACCATAAACATTTGGTTTTAAAGGGAATTTTAATAATACTTAATAAACTGATGCACCAAGTAGTTATGTTAAAATTTTCAGCACATCTTCCTGATAAGAACTCTCCATAATATATGGAAAAAAATTGTCAAACACTTTTTAACCTGGTCAGGGTCATGACTACAAGTGCTACACCAAAATCAGAAACACAACAAAGAAAAGCTGCAAGTACCAGACACAAGACAATGAAATAGAAGGGAGTAAATAGTAGGAGTAAGTATTGGAGAGGAAAGATGACAAAATTATTGTTATTTGCAGATCACAAAATTAACTTCTTTAAAATTTCAAGAAAGTGGATTTAAAAATTAAATCCAATCAGAGCAATTTAATAAATATGCAAATGTCAGTATAATCTATTAAATTATAATGAAAAAAGATCCAATTTATAAGAGAAAAAACAAAAAGTATAAAGCTCTCTTATTAAACAGTAGACACCTTTAATTAAATTAGGATCAAATTATGCTAAAAGATAGGAAGACTCAACATTTTTAAATTGTCAATTCTCTTTAAACTTATGTATACAAAAACGGTTTTACTCAGTAACATTCTTGTGTGTTTTTCTTTTCTTCTTTTTTTTTTGAACATGATAAAATCACTTAATTTTAATAGCTAGGAAAATTTTTTTCAATGTAATTGGAATTGTGGAAATCTTGGAAATATTTTATCTATATCAGGAAATGTATATCACAAGTCTAAAATAATTAGAAAAATTATTAATTAGAACAGAAAATTGGAACAAAAATAGTTAAGAATTTGATATATATATATATATTATTATGGAAACTTAGAATATGATAGAGGAGGCATTAGAAATATGTAAAAATAGTGGATTATTGTTTTATCCAATAGTTAGGTAAATAGTTCAGCACTAGGACAACAAATTTTTAGATTCTTACTATATTCCTTCTAACAAGTGAGATTTAGATAAATTGAAGGTTAAATGAAAAAAATAAAGTAAATATGAATTATTTTCTATAAATTTGAGTTGAATGAGACCTTTCAAAGGTTTACTCCAAATCTATAAACTAGATACTTTTATAACTTTTTCCCTCATCAGATAGTAAAAAATTAAACCCAAGTGTTTTCAAATCAGTTCATCTTATTCTTAGCTGAGAGGAATGTGAGCTGAGGTGGCACATATTTCAAAAGGTAATTAGTCAATACCATTTCCTGAAATTAAATGTAAAGAAATAATTGGAAAAAAAATATATTTCAAAAAAGTGATTCATCTCAGTCTTGGAAAGAAATTAATTGTCCAAGAATAAGGGATGCTTAAGTAAGCAAGATGGTAATTTCATACAATGTAGGTTTTAAAATGACTTTAAGCTTTGAACTATCTTAAAATATATTTATATGTCATTAAGCTAACAAAACATTATAAAACAGTACATATATATTGTTTAGCCTTTATATCACAATGTTTCTAGATTGTGATATTCTGTGATTTTACATTTTATCAAAATATTAAACTTTATTTTCCAATTTTTGAAGGAAAATATGAATTTTCTAATTTTTAAAGATGTTTAGAAATTAGTGGAGGAAATAGGCAAACTAATAGAAGAGAAATTTCCAAAGCAGTAATATAATGTTGTAGATAAGAAGTATAGAGTCTGGAGCCAGACTGCTTGGGTGTGAATCTCTATCTCCTTGTTTTATGAGCTATGTGTCCTTGGGTAAGTTGCTTCACTTATCTGTTCCTCAATTTCCTCATCTGTGAAATAGGGAAAATAATAGTATTTACCTCATGGTGTTGTTGTGAAAATTAAATGAAATAATACATTAACAATAACACAGCATCAACTTTGATATTGAGTAAATGCACAATAAGTGTGCTTTTTAATAATTGTGATAATTTTGAAGACATAGTCTTTCAATTCTGCCCAAATAGAGAGAGAGCTTGATCTGTCAGATTATGCTCAGTTGGAATGGAATAGCCAGGACTTAGGGATAACTTTTTTATTTCCATGATTCTAATCTTCAGAGAGAAAAGAGATGGAAAATTCAAGACCCATGTACTTACAAGAGACTAGGGTCTTTGGGTGTCCATGTGCCATCTGGGCCTGGAACCTCAGTAGAGTTGCAACACCTACTCTAAAACTCATTAGGTTCACAGAGGACAACTAACAAGGAGATGATGATGAACAATGACCATCCCAAGGAACAAAGAAATTCTGCAACTGCAAGAAAAATAGTCTTATCCATCTTCCCCATGGGATATAAGCCTCCTCTCAATTAGAGGTAGAGTGGACGTCACCATTCCAGAATCCTCAGGATATAAGAAAGAACTAAGGACTAAAGTGGACTCACTGGTATTCTACTATAGACATATTGTGATTCTGGCAATGGAAAAAATTACTGCATTGATGTGGGGCAGAGAGAGGGAAAAACAGTTGTAATACAGGGGCTTTTATGGGACTTGGGAATCGTCCTGAATGACACTGCAACAACAGATATAGCCCATTTTATATCATCACATAACATGCAGAACTGTGTGGAAGAGAGTGTAGACTACAGTGTAAACTATGATCCATGCTTAATGTCAAAGCCCCATGATGCATTTATCAATTGCAATGAATGTGCCACACTAGTGAAGGATTGTTTATGTGGGACGGTGTGGGAGTTGTGGGGAGTTGGGCATATGGGAATCATGATATTTTTTTGTGTAACATTTATGTAATCTAAGTAACTTTTAAAAAATAAAAAAAATTTTTTAAAATAATTAAGACAATAGTGGATCAAAGAACATTTTACGTTCATCTCACAATACAACTGCAACTATGAAAACCAGACCTGACAATTTTAAAACAATATGAGTAGAAAAATTCAAAAAAGAATGCAAGCACAAAGCACCTTGAGGAAGAGTTTGGGGAGCAAGAAGAAAAAAATGGGCAGGTTTCCTATGTACCTGTTCAGGCTCAGGTTTCCCTTAGAAGCACTTCAAGGGATTGAGATGCACAGAAAAGTTAACACCTTTTTTGCATCACCACCTTTCCTTAAGACAAAGAGTTTTAAATAGTTAATCCCAGTAAGAAAGAAGCCAGTTAGGAAGATTGGATATTAGTGACCAATACATAGTCCATAACTGTTTCTCATGGAAATGAGGTCTTCTGTGCCCAGTGGTTTTCCCAAGAGTAAATGATCACAATTTGCAGAAATGAGTCACTGGGAAATTGAGCACAGTGTGATATTAATGATTTGTCACTTTGATAATTCTTTTTTACCAAATTAGAAAATTTTAGGTTTACTTTGGATGTTCATTGAGTTACTGAAATTTGTCTGAAACATGGATAATATCTATTTGGCACCAATATCAGATAGAAGAACAACCATCATCTCACATCTTAAATGCTTGTTGCATTTGCAGTTTTGAGAAATAAGGAACTGATAACTGAAAAATTGTGGGAGTTCCAAATATAGTGCAAGATTAAACTGGGAAAATTTCACTTGGATTTTTTAACAGGGTTATTGAGATTTAATTTATATATTACAAAATTCACCATTTTAAGTGTATAATTCAATGATTTTGGTAAATGTATAAATTGTGTAATCATCATCCAAATTTAGTTTTAGAACATTTCCATCTTCCCCAAAATGTCCCTTGTGCCAATATGCAATCAGTTCCCAGTCCTACTCCCAGATCTAGGCAACCAGTAATTTGTTTCCTGTCTATATAAATTTGTATTTCCTGGATATATCATATTCATGGATTCATACAATATATAGTCATTTGTGATGAGTCACTTTCACTTAAGCCTACTGTTTTGTAGTTCGTCTGTGTTAATATTTATTACCAGCTTATTATGTTTTATTGCTGAGATTATGCCACTGTGTATATAGCAAATTTTATTGATCCATACAACAGTTGATGGATTTATTTCTAGTTTTTGGAGATTAGGAATGATGTTGCTATAAACCTTCATGTACATTTCTTTGTGTGGACAAATGTTTTAATTTTTCTTGGGTATATCAAGTGTGCAATTGCTGGAATATATGGTAAATTTATGTTTAGATCTTTAACAAACCACCTTTACCATTCTACATTCCAACCAGCTTTGTATCAGATTTCCAATTTTTTAACATCCTTGTCAGGTCTTGTTATTGTCTTTCAATGGTTGTTTTGATGCCTTTTACTGACTTTTTTAATAGTCATTCTGGTGGAAGTGAATGAGATGTCATTGTGGTTGTAATTTGCATTTCCCTAAAAACTAATGAAGTTCAGCATCTTTTCATAGGCTTACTAGCCATTCTTCCATTTTCTTTGATGAGATGTCTATTAAATTTTTTTTGCTTATTTTTCAGTTATGTAGTTTGTCAATTCATGGTTGTAATGTAGGATCTCTATGCATATTTTTGATACACATGTGTGGACTATTGAATTATATATGCCCCAATTTGACATATTCTTAATCTCAATCCCCTTTGGGTGTGATCCCATTGTAAATAGGATCTCAAAAAGATGTTATTTTTAGTTAAAATGTGACCCAACTGGATGAGGGTGGGTCTTAATCTGGATTACGGAGCTTTATTAGGAGATGACCACAGGGAGACTGTGATAATTTTTGGGAAATGGTAATAGAGAAAAGAGAGGACATTGCCACATGGGAAAGGGAAGAAATTCAAGAAAAGAAACCCCAAGGATTGCAGGAAACCTCCCCCAGAATGCTACCGCCCCTGGGAGGAAGCAGTGCTTCTGGCCTCCAAAACAGTGAGAAAAGGAATTCCTGTTTTTTAAACCAAGAGATGGAGCTAAATGTGCATCTGTTCAAGGAGTCAGAAAAGTTGAAAGAGAAAATCCAGAATTCGATTGAGCTGTGGGCCAAAATGCTTCCCCAAGAGCCATACATGTTAGACTAGTATTTGAAGACATTTAAGAGGAAACTAGCACTGAAGAACTGGCTGCTACCTCAGGCCAATAAGGTGAGGTAGCAGATCAGCGACAACATTTTTTTGAGTTACAACACCTCCCAAGACCTTGATTTGAGGTGGAGTGAAAACTTGTCCCTCAGGTCATCCACATTCAAGTTAAAAATTTGGAGAAAATTGGGGAGAGAGGTTAAAGATTTTCCTTGAGGATTACAGTTTGTCTTTACTGTCATCCACTAACAATATTATTTTGTTCCTTTTTTCCTGTCCTGATTACTTCAGTGCCAGACCAAATGCTAAAGTAAGGGCGATGCATAAAATATTTAAATAACTCCTATGATTCCAGAAGGGCAATCCTAAATAGTTACCTTATTTTATATTATTCCTAGTACTTATGTTTCTCTTATAAGACTCTTATTAATACAAATTTGGTTATTAGTAGCAGTATCAAAGGAACAGTCTTTAAGGTGTGTTTGCTGAATTGGTCCAGTGTTATCTGGACTTTGTCTCCTTCTATTTAGATTTAAAGACATCAATAAAGTGTTTTAAATGGTAAAGAGAATACTGATTGTTTAGAGAATACTGTGTTAAAATAAGTTGATATTATGTCTGTAGACAGCTGTAACCATATGCTTATAAAAGCAAAGGTTTTCTTTGATCAGGTAATATCTGCAATGCTATGTTCTAGTGAAATTTATGAATATAATAGAATGGCTTCTTTGCTTATAAGAGTCTAGGAGTACTAATGGAAATAAAATGATGAGCTCTGGGGCCTGAAGTTTCCAACTTATGGGTCCATTTAAGTGAACTAAAAGCTTCTGTGATTTGTTCTCAAAATAAACCCTCATATTCTGTAGCTGCAGGGTTTATATTTCTAAAAACAAAACAACCAATTTAATGACTAACATCTCAGCTTATCTTACCTTATAGTTAACACATTGATTGCAACAGACTGGTACCTTAAAGGCTGGAATGGAGTCTTATGGGCATATGCTGATGAAGCTGTAAGCTTTAAACTCTTGAGTTTTTCTGAGCCTTTTTTTCCATTACAAAGAAGCTTTCTAACATTGTCTGATAAGATTTGTCTTCTGTTGCCTGAAAAATCTGTAATGACCTTTCTTGGGATAGTTGCTTTCCAAAGAGTTCCTGTTCCTCCTCAGCAACTTTCTACACCACTTCTCATTGTTTCTAGTCCTATAACCAGACTTAAGTACAAAGATGTGATCTATGAGATCTTGAAATAACATCAAAGAACTGTGTTTTTGCCCATTGATATCACTAGAAATCTTGGAGAAATGTATGGGAATTAATTCTAAAGATGTGGGACCAAGATGGAAGGAATACAAAGTTATATTAAGCCAAAATTTGTATATGGACTCACTAAGCAGATATTGTAGATTCCATGCCTTGTTTCAAAGAGCTGAGATTGCCTGACTTGGTTTTCTTGGCTGTTTTACAGAAACCTGGGTGCAAAAGCAGACCACAAGAAATTAAATTGAAATTCAGAACTTTCTTGTTACTCTTGAGGAGAGTATTGAGAGGCTTATAAATACTGGAATGCTAGAATGGATTTGTTATATAAGACCTATTCACTCACTACCTTACCATGTCCCATTGGAGAGTCTAGCAAACACTCCCTTCACCAAGATTTTGAGGAATACATTCTTCATTCTGTTACAAATCCAGAACCTAAAATAAATGAACCTTAGAGCTAACAAAATCTGGGGATTGGTAAGATCTTCTTCCACACAGATCCTCATGAAAGTCTAAGAGAGGTAAGACTTCTCTTTGACTAGATGCCCTGGCATTGGCAAGAAAAAGCAGGGATAAGACAATATTGAGAAATACATTATTGAGGAAAGCCCTGGTATCTGTGAAAACTCTGACATGGCCATAAATTACAGTGAGAAATAGTGCAATTCCACTGGTCTCTTTGAATCAAATAGGATTTCAGGGTGGCAAGGTGCAAGGGGTGGTACTTGCAAAGAAAAGGTAGACATGCTTCCTCTAATGGACATTAGAGATTAAGGAGTAACCAAAATGGTCTGAGACACTGATATCTTTTGCTTGGGCTAGATGATCAGAGTGTTTCTAAAACTGAAATGGATGAGCCAATTACTAAAGTCTAATGGATTTATACAAGGAAAACAGCCTAAGACCTGATGAGAACTCTGACTTGAATCACCACAATAGAAGTTGTGGCCTCTCAAACAATTCTTACACTTGATCTAGTTTATAAACCTAAAGTCCCTTTGAATTAAGGAAAGGCTATATCCTCTTGAGAAAGGACACTTTACACTGCCATTTAAAATGAAATTATTTTTAGGAGTATATTCAGGTTTAAAGAAAAATTATGCACAATGTACAGGGCATTTTGCCCAACTTTGCCCACAAATTGTTTCCTCTCTTATTAACATCTTGAATTAGTATGGTACATTTGTTACGTGGGGTTAACTAATATTGATACCTTATTATTGATTAAAGTCCATAGTTTATTTTATGGTTCAGTCTTTGTGTTCTACAGTTCTATGGGTTTTTTGACAAATGCATGATGTCATTTATCCACCCATATAATATCTTACAGAATACTTTCACTGCCTTACAATTATCCTTTGGCCCACCTATTCATTCTTACTTTCCTCTTCCTAAACCACTTGAAACCACTGATGTTTTTACAATCTCTGTTGTTTTGTCTTTTCCAGAATGTCATATAGTTGGAATCATATAGTATGTAGCCTTTTCAGACTGACTTTTTACACTAATGCATATAATTAGAGGTTCTTCCATGTCTTTCCATGGGTGAAAAGCTCATTTCTTTTTATTGCTGAATATGCCATTGTGTGAATATACCACAATTTGTTTATCCATTCACCTATTGAAGAAATCTTGGTTGCTTCTAAGTTTTGTCAATTGCAAACAACTTTTGCATGCAGATTTTTGTGTGAACATGTGTTTCAACTCAGTTGGGTAAAGACCTAAGTGTGATTGTTGAATCACATGTTAAGATTATGTTTAGCTATGTAAGACATTGCCAAACTGCCTTCCAAAGTGGCTGTATTATTTTATATTCCCACTCACAATGAATGAGAGACCCTGTTATTCCACATCCTCACCAGAATGCTGCATTCTTAGTGTTTTGGATTTTAGCCATTCTAGCAGGTGTGCAGTGGTAGCTGACTGTTTTAATTAACAATTCCCTAATAACATATGCTATTGAGCATCATTTCATATGCTTAATTATCATGTGTATGTCTTTTTTTTTTTTTTTTTTTTGATGAGGGTCAGCTCAGATCTTTTTCCTGTTTTCAAATTGGATTGTTTTCTTATTATTAAATTTTAAGATTTTTTGTTCATTTTAGTTACAATTTTTTTTCATCTATATTTTTTCAAATGTTTTTACCAAGTCTGTGGCTTGTGTTTTCATTCTCTTAACAGTATCTTTCACAGTGCAGAAGATTTTAATTTTAATGAAGTCCAATTTATCAATTGCTTCATTCATGGCACATGCTGTTGGTGTTGCATTTAAAAAATCATCACCAAATCGAAGGTCACCAAAATTTTCTTCTATGTTTTTTTTCCAGTGGTTTTATAGTATTGCATTTTACATTGTAGGTCTGTGATCCAATTAGAGTTAATTTCCGTGAGTGGTTAAAATCTGAGCCTATATTCATCATTTGTGTGTGTGTGTATGTATGTGTGTGTGACTATTCAATTTTCCCAACATCATTTATTTAAAGAACTTTCCTTTCTCCATTGAATTGTTTTGGGCCATTATCAGAAATCATTTGACCATATTGTGCAGGTCTATTTCTGTACTCTCTATTCTGTCCAAATAACATTTTTCATTTTTTTGGCCAATATAATTCTCTTTTGATTACTATAGCATTAAGTCTTGAAGTCAGATAATGTCAGTTCTTCAAATTTATTTTTCTTCTCTGTTTTCTTGGCTATTCTGAGTCTTAGCCTTTTCATATAAACTTTATACTTACTTTGTTGAAATATACAGATCTCTTGTTGGTATTTTCACTGGGGTTTCATTGAATGTATATTTCAGTTGGGAAGAATTGACACTTTAATTATATTGAGTTTTCCTAACCATGAACATGTAATATCATTCTATTTATTTAGATCTTTGATTTCTTTAGTCGGTTTTATACATTTTTCTCGTATAGTTCTTGTCCATGTTTTGTTATATTTAGTATTGTTTATTAATTTCAGGAATTTTTCTCTCCATTCCTTGAGATTTTCTACATAGGCAGTCTTATCATATGTGAACAAAGTCAATTTTTTTTCTTTCTCCCCAATCTTGCAGGTATGTTCATGAAAGATATTGGTCTATAATTTTTCTTCCTAGAGGTATAATTGTCTTGTATTGGTATTTTTTTAATGCTGACCTCATCGATTGAATTTGAAGGTGTTCCTTCTGTTTCTTTTTTCAGTAGAGACTGCAGAGAGATGGTATCATTTCTTCTTTTTCGTTTTATTAGAGAAGTTGTGGAATTAAAGAACTGTCATGAATAAAGTATAGAATTCCCATATACTACCCTATAATTAACACCTCTCATTGGTGTGATACATTTGTTGCGATTGCTGAAAGCACATTTTTATAAATGTATTACTATCTATAGCCCATAAATTAACTTGAGGTCCACTGTGTACTGCATTTTCATTAATTTTTTAAAAAATATTTATCCTATTAACATATATAAATCTAAAATTTCCCCTTTTACCCACATTCAGATATACATTTTAATACTATTAATTATGTTCACAATGTTGTGCTACTATCTCCAACATCCATTGCAAAACATTTCCTATCACTCCATATAGGAACTCTATACGTTTTAAGTTATAACTTCACATTCCCTATTCCACCCCATCCCCTGGCAACCTAAATTCTAGATTCTGACTAAGTGAGTTTGCTTATTCTATTCTTTTTCGAATCATGAAGATAAAACCTTGTTTGTTCTTTTGTGTCTGGCTTATTTCACACAACATGATGTCTTCAAGTTTCATCCATGTTGTCTCATATAGCAAGAATTCATTCTTTTTTGCAGCTGAATAATATTCCATTGTATGTTAATACCACATTTTTTTAATTCATTCATTGGTTGATGGACATTTGGGGCTTTTCCATCATTCACTAATAGTGAATAAGGCCACTATGAACATCAGCGTGCAAATAAATCTTTGAGTCTCTGCTTTCAGTTATCTAGGGTTTGTAGTGGGATCACTGTGTCATATGATAGTTCTGTACTTAGCTTTCTGAGGATCCGCCAAACTGTTTTCCACAGTGGCTGCACCATTCTACATTGCCATGAGCAGTGAAGGAGTGTTCCTGTTTCTCTGCACTCTCTCTAACACTTGTTATTTTCTTATTTGTTAATAGCAACCTTTCTAATGGTGGTGATAACACATTGTGGTTTTGATCTTCATTTCCCTGATGGAAAATGATTTTAACATCTTTTAATGTGCTCTCTGGCCTTTGTATATCTTCTTTGGAAAGATGTCTGTTCAAGTCTTCTTCCATCTTTTAATTGGTTGCTGTATGTTGTTAAGTTGAAGTATTTGTTTATATATTCTGGATATTAAACTTTTATCTGATATGTGGTTTCCAAATATTTTCTTCCACTGTATATGTTGTCATTTTACTTTCAAGATAAATTCCTTTGAGGCACAACAGTTTTAATTTTAATATGGTGCTATTCATCTATTTTTTTCTTTTATTGCTTGTGCTTTGGTTATAAATTTTAAGAAGCCATTGCCTAAAACAAGATCCTGAAGATACTTCCTTATTTTTAGTTCTAGGAGTTTGATATTTCTGGTTCTAATATTTAGCTCTTTGAATCATTTTGTGTTGATTTTTGTGTAAGGTGTGAGGTAGGAGTCCTCCTTTATCTTATTTTATTTTTCAAATGGAGATCCATTTTTCCAGCACCATTTGTTGAAAAGACTATTCTTTCCCTATTGAGTGTCTTTACTACCTTGTCAAAAATCATTTGGCTATAATGTGGGGATTGGTTGTACATCTCTCAACTCAATTGCATTGATTTTATATCTGTCCTTGTGCCACTAGCATCCTGCTTTGATTACAATGGTTTTAATAAATTTCTTTACTAGTAGTTGGTTTCCTGAGATCTTCTATTTCTTGTAGAGTCAGTGTAGGTAGTTTGTGTGTTTCTAAGAATTTGTTCACTTCACCTAGGTTATCCAAATTATCAGAACATTATAGGCCTTTTTATTTTACAGTGGTCAGTAGTAACTTTTGGTTTTGTTCTCTCTCTCTATTATTTTTGTTTTCTATTTTATTTATCTAATCTTTGTTATTCCCTTCATTCTTTCCTCTCTGGGTTTAGTTTGCTTTTCTTTTTCTAGTTCTTCCAGTTTTGAGGTTAGGTCTCTGATTCAAGGACATTTATTTTAATGTAAACATTTAAAGCTGTAAATTCATTTCTCTGCACTGCCTTTGCTACATCCTACAAGTTTTGGTATGTTATATCTTTATTTAATTTGCATCGTTATTTCCTAATTTCTCTTTTTGTTTTTTTTATTTGCTTTTAGGGGAAAGCATGAATGCAGTCCCCCACTCCCACAAATTATGCAGTCAAATTTCAGCCATTTGGTGAAATTGCAAGGGACAGCACATCTGGAGTGCAATGGATAAGCCTTGCCCTGGGAAAACCACCTTCGTGATCATGGTATCTTTCCTGGCAGGTAACTATGCCTAATTTCTCTGGTGATTTCCTCTTTAACTCATTGGTTGTTTAAGATTATGTTGTTTAATTTCCACGTATGTGAATTTTCCATTTCTCCCTCTGCTTTGATTCCTTTGTGGTTGGAGAAGATTCATTGTATGAATTGAATACTTTTCAAATTATTGAGACTTTTTTTGGTTTATCCTGAAAAATGATCTATGTGCACTCAAGAAGAATGTACATTCTTTTTATTCTTGGGTAAACTGTTCCATATATGTCTGTCAAGTCTAGTTTGCTTAGAGTGTCATTCAAATCCTGTATTTCCTTACTGACCATCTGAATAGCTGTTCTATCCATTATCAAAAATGGTGTATTAAAGTCTCTTACAATTAATGTAGAACCATCAATTTCCCCCTTCAAAACTGCCAGTATTTGCTTCTTATAATTTGGGGCTTTATTGTTAGGTACATATATATTTGTAACTGCTATAATTTCTTGTTGAATTTACTCCTTTATCAGTATATAATGACTGTCTTTGTCTCTCATAACAGTTTTTTACTTAAAGTTCATTTTATCTGATATTACTGTAGCTAATCTAGCTCTCTTTTAGTACCTGTTTGCATGGTGTATTTTTTTTCCATTCTTTCACTTTCAAACTACTTGTGCTTTGAATTTAAGGTGTGACACTTACAGCTAGCATGTCATTGAGTGATACTGTTTTATCCATTCTGCTAATCTCTAGTTCTTGTCTTGAGAATTCAATTCATTTACATTTAAGTCTCTACTGATAATCCAGGTCTCACTGCCATTTTGCCTTTGTATATCTTTTGGCCCTTAAGTCTTCTGTTAATACCTACTTTTATATTTATTTGAGTTATTAGATTGTACCATATTAAGTGCCTTTTCTATCTGCATCTATTTTTCATCTATTGTCATTGTGATTACTATGGGATTAAAATTTAACATCATAAATGTATAACAATAAATATGTTTTGATACCAAGTGGATTTGATACAGATATACTTTTCCTATACCTCTCTGAGCCCTACCATTTTTTTACTTGTTACTACTCATATCTTTATACATTATATGTCTCAAACCATAAATTTATCATTACTTTTTATGCCTTTGCATTTTAGCATTGGTAGAAAGTGAGAAATGGAATTATATACCAAACAATGCAACACAATAATGCTGGCATTTTTAATTACCCAAATAGTCACCTTTTCTTCATGCTGCTTTGAACCACCATCTACTGTCATTTACTTTCAGTCCAAAGAACTTTCTTTAGTATTGCTTCTAGGGTTCATGAACTCCCTCAGCTTTCTTTTATCTGGGAATGTCTTAATCTCGCCCTCATTTTTGAAAGAAAGTCTCTCTGGATATAAAATTTTAGGTTGGAAGATGTTTTCTTTCAGCACTTTAAGTATTTCAACCCACTGCCTTCTTGCCCCGCTGGTTTCTGATGAGATATAGACACTCTGTAACTGGTACTTCCTTGTGCATGACAGCTTGCTTTTCTCTCACAGTCTTTAGAATGCTCTCTGTCTTTCACATCTGATAGTGTGACCAATATTTGATGAGGTATATTTTTCTTCATATTTATCCTGTTATGTTGATCTCTGGGTGGCAAATGGTGTGAGTGAGGGCACAATGAAGTCAGGAATTTCTCAAGTCAGTCTTTTCCACTGAAACAGGGCCACTAACCCATGAAGGGCTTGAAAATGGGCTCCAAACTTACCTTGGGAGATCAGAAGGACACCAGGGGTTTCTTCCACAGCTCCCCACAGCTGAGCTTTATTGATCTGCCCAACATACGCAACCCTTGAACTTTTCCTTTACATCCTTGAGGAGATGTAATGTCTTTAAATTACATTTAATTAATTTATTTTGTTGCTGCCTTTCTCTCAGGCTGTTGGGAACAACAGCTGCCCTAGTAGCTGGACTCTGCCTTCTAAAGTCAGCAACCAAAAGCTGTGATCAACAATCAATCTTGCCTACCACTGGTGTGGGGGAACTGGATTTTTATGTCCCTTTCTGTCACCATTGAACTACTCAGGGACCATACTCCATGGTGGCCTGCTATGAACTTGGGGAATAGGCTCCAGTAACTGCCATGTGTAGAGAACAATTTACTGGTCTATACTGTAATTTTCAGCTTCTTCCTCCTACTCTTCCCTGGATGCTTTATAGTATTCTATTGGCCTTCATAGTTTCAAAATGGTTGTTTCATTCAGCTCCTGCCTTTTTAATAGTTGTTCAGTGGAAGGACTGGCTCCTGGTTCTTCTTAATCGGCCATCTTTACATAATCTTCCCAAGTTGTCATCATTTCTTCTTTAAATGTTTATGATAACCACCCATTAAACAATGTGGACATGGGAAATTTCTGTTTTGGACTGTTATTAATTGTTGATTCAATTTTAAAATATTAACTTTTCCTATTGTGAGTTTTGGTAGATTGTTTCTTTCAAGAAATTTATTTAATTCAAGTAACCAAAATTTTGGGCTTGGAGATTCCTCATATTCTTTTTGAGATTATAATGATGGCCCCTCTATCATTTTTATATCAATCATTTCTCCTTTCTCTCTTTTTTCCTACATAGCCTTGTCAGAGGTTTATCAATTTTGTTATTTTTTCCCAGGAACCAGTTATTCATTTCATTGATATTCTGGGGTATTTTCTTGATTTCTATTGCATTTACTTATATTCTAATATTTATTATTTCTTCTTTTCAGCTTGTTTCAGTTTTAAATTGCTCTTATTTTCTAGTGTCCTAATGTGGAAGCTTATATTAATGATTTTAGATTTTTCTTCTTTACTAGTATATACATTTAATGTTATAAATTTCCCTCTAAGCACTGCTTTTTTATGATACATTTCACAAATTTTAATAAGTTGCATTTTAATTTCCACATAAACATATTTCTAAAGTTTTCATTGAGATTTTTCTTTGACCCATGTTTTACTTAGAAGTGTATTTTTTATCTCCAAATATTTTGGATTTTGAGTTTTCTGTCAACACTCTAGTTCTTCGTTCCATGTTCTTCAGATACATTACATTAATGATATAATGCTTTTGGACCTGGTAAGCAGAAATTAGCAAAACTGTAGACACGTTTGTAAGACACATTCATGATATATAATGGGGAATAAATGCCCCTCACATTCACAAATCTATCTGAGAGAATTTCTAGACCAGGATCTTGGGTAGACTGATGATACTTGAAGTTTCTGACCCAAACTTCATTACTTTGTGGAGAATTTGTCAGACTCCTATAGCTGAATGACAATGTAGGACTTTAGGATTCCATCCCTTATAGAAAAAAGAAAACAGTTTCTTATTATAAGGAACAATTTTTGGATTATTTCTATGCCTGAGAAAACTTGGTAGGCTACCAAGTTAGATTGTAACCTGAGGTGCATATCTTAAACTGAGCAAAAAATCCATAATGACCCTTAAACAGTGGTTCTCAATTTGGCCATTTTGCCAAATGGGGGACATTTTGCAACTTCTGGTCATATTTTTGGTTGTCCTAACTGAAAATGACGTGTTGTGGGGTGGTTACTGCTACTCACATCCATTGGGTAAGGCCAAGGATGATGCCAAATATTCTACAATACACAAGATAGTCTCCACAACAAATAATTATTTAACCACAAATATTAATAGTGCTGAGGTTGAAAACCCCTGTATTAATTAGTTGATATACTTCCTATTGTTTTGAAATTCATATAAAGCTTTGTGTTTTAAAATGTGCTAGATAATTCTTTCCTGATACATAGACGTTTTCTGTTTATTTCAAGCTTTGTAGTCTGGTATTTCATGGCTCTTTTACTTTTGATTTTGCTTTGAGAGAAGCCAAATGGTTTAGGCCTCTATCAATTTGCTTCTAAATTCTACGGCAACCATAACTTCCTAAGAGCACTGCACTCACTTACTTAACCAAGTTTTAATGCAAACATAAATGAAACAGGTAATAATGTGTGCTAAGTACTACTATGAGAAGATAGAATGTGTTATCAAAACTTGTGGAAAAGGAAATTAACTGCTATGTGACTACATTGTTTAGGAAGAATGTCAGTTATAATTTTTACTTCTTATCTTCATATTTTTTGCTTAGTTTTCTTGCCTTACTTTACTGACTAGTCTCTTCATTAAAATTTAAAAATGTGTACATAAGTTTTACATTTTAAAAATATAAGTATTGTGTAAATACTCCTTACCAAATTGAGTTTCCTTCTGTGCCTAGCTTGCAAAGGGATGTATTATCAATAAGTGTTCAATGTTATCAAATTATTTTTCTATATAAACACATTTGTAAGATTTTCTTCATATTCTTGATATACAAATGGTAAGAAACTTTGCCTTCTGGCAAAAATATCACCTTATCATGATATATCTTCTTCTTTATA
This sequence comes from Cabassous unicinctus, assembly GCA_029593785.1. Classification (NCBI taxonomy): domain Eukaryota; kingdom Metazoa; phylum Chordata; class Mammalia; order Cingulata; family Chlamyphoridae; genus Cabassous; species Cabassous unicinctus. Next base: position 31,326 of record JAQZBX010021238.1, read on the forward strand.
TAACACAAGACTAGGCTTGTTATCCTATTTTAGATATTTAAAATTTATATCCAAGAGGAAAATTGGCTTGCAATTTTATTTTCTTAATTTTTTAAATCTTTTTCCATCAAACATATTCTGGTCATTTGAAGAAAATAATAAACAGCTGGTCTGAAACTCAATTTTTCTTTCCTGATAAGAGAGAGATAGAATGAAAGAGATAGAGATATGGTTGCTTAAACAAAGACCATAGCTACCTGTAGGGCATAATAAAAAGGTGTAAAGCTGGTCTCTTGATCTAGCAGAACTACACTGATCTGGTATCGTGTAAGACCTCAGAAGATCTAAAAATTCATCTCCAGACCAATGATTATGGCAATTTTTGTCTAATCAAAGAGGTCCTTGTACTGTTTCCATCATTCACACTGAGATGAGGAAAGACCTATGCTGAGAATTTCACTATTTCCTGAATCATTCACTGGAGTCACTCAGCACATTTTTCACCTATATGATGTGCAGTTACTTGATAGACAATGTGATTCTACTAATGAATGGTGTTTTTCAAAAAGAAAAAAATCTGTGAAAGAAATTTTGATGAAGTGCTACACATTGGGCAGTTTCTTGGAAATGGAAGCAATCAACATTGCAGAGACACTCTTGGATCTCTTTAATGCCATTCTGGTTGCAAAAACATTAACTCCATTCTTTGAAGACTGCCTGTCTGAAAATACTCTATGTGCAATGAATATTGAAGTAGTGTGCAATAAACTGTACAAATCTTACCTTGAGGGATGTTATAAATTCTGTAAGAATTATGGTGATGCCACAGCAGAAATTGTATCCCATTCTTGAGTTTAAAGCTGATAAATGTGTGTTTATCATCACTCTTAACTCCATTGACACTGAATTGAGGAAAGATGGTTTGGGAGTCCATCTACTCCATCTGTGGCAAGCTCTATCTTGAGAGGTTGAGCCTTTTTAGCCAAGTACATGACTTTGAATAAATGAAGCAAGTAGCAGACCATTACAGAGTATAAAAGCCTTTGCCTTATGCCTTAGGTGACAATAAAGGGGGAAAGATGTTGGAGGATGTGTTTTATAAGTAAGAGATACAAATGAATGTGCTGGCATA